>JAJEJH010000220.1:0-57339 GCA_026122585.1 Anacardium occidentale
GGCATTGCCTCAGGAGGGTGTCAACTATGAGATTTATTCAGATGCATCTCATCAGGGGATTGGAGCAGTATTGATGCAGCAAGGTAGGGTAATTGTCTATGCCTCTAGGCAATTGAAGGATTATGAGTTGAGATACCCTACGCATGATTTAGAGTTGGCTGCAGTAGTTTTTGCCTTAAAGATTTGGAGACATTATCTGTATGGTGTCAGGTGCTGCATATTTTCAGATCATCAGAGTCTCAAGTACTTCTTCACCCAGAAAGAATTGAACATGAGACAGAGGAGATGGTTAGAGCTAGTAAAAGACTATGATTGCGAGATTCGCTATCATCCGGGTAAAGCTAATGTAGTAGCTGATGTCCTGAGCAGAAGAGTGGCTCTATCCATGATTTCAGTGTAGAGTCAGTTGCAACATGAGATTGCCAGAGAGGATATTAAGATAGTGACAGCTGGTTTCTCTAGGCTTCAAATAGTATCCACGCTACAGGATGATATCAGGGCTTGTCAGATGTCAGATGTCAGATGTGTGGGTTCAGAGTATGATTCAGAGGGTTCATGAGGGCACAACGCCAGACTTTGAGATCAGAGATAGGATTCTGAGATTCAGAGACAGAGTTTGTGTGCCAGAGGAACAGATTTGAGACAGAGAATCTTGTCAGAGGCTCACAGTACAACTTATTCAGTGCATCCCGATAGTACCAAGATGTATCAAGATCTCAAGAGAGGATTTTGGTGGTCTGGTATGAAGAAAGATATCTCAGATTTCATTGCCAGATGTTTGACTTGTCAGTGAGTCAAAGCAGAGCATCAGAGACCTTCTGGGTTATTACAGTCATTGAGGATTCCTAAGTGGAAATGGGAGAGTATCTCCATGGATTTCATTTCAGGACTTTCTAGAGTTCAACGTGGGTACAGCAACATATGGGTCATAGTTGACAGATTGACCAAGTCCGCTCACTTCTTACCGATCAGAGAGGGTATGAGCACAGATCAGTTGGACCGTTTGTACATCAGAGAGGTGGTCATATTACATGAGGTTCCCAGAGATATAGTATCAGACAGAGATTCGAGATTTTTATCCGCTTTCTGGGGTAGTCTAAGAGAGCATTGGGAAACTAGGCTTCATTTCAGTTCAGTTTACCACCCGCAGACAGATGGTCAGACCGAGAGGGTCAATCAGATCTTAGAAGACATGTTGAGAGCATGTTGCATGGATTTTCAGACTAGTTGGGTTGATTTGCTACCGTTGATGGAGTTCGCCTACAACAATAGCTATCAGTCTACGATCCGGATGGCACCTTTCGAGGCCTTGTATGGGAGGAGGTGTAGATCACCATTGTATTGGGATGACATTGGTGACAGAGATGACTCAGTTAATGATAGAGCAGATCAGAGTTATCAGGCAGAGAATTGAACAGGCCTAGGATCGTCAGAAAAGTTATGCAGATCTGAGGCGTAGGGACATAGAGTTTGAGATTGGAGACCACGTGTTTCTACGAGTTGCTCCCTATCGACGTGTCTTGAGATTTGGTAAAAAAGGCAAGTTAGCTTCGAGATTCATCGGACCGTATCAGATTCTGGAGAGGGTAGACAGAGTTACTTACAGATTAGCTCTTCCAACCAGCTTGGACAGAATCCACAATGTATTTCATGTCTCTCAGCTGAGGAAATATGTGAGTGATCCGTCTCATGTATTAGAGATTCAAGATCTAGAGTTATCAGATGATTTGAGTTATCAAGAAGTTCCAATTCAGATTTTGGACTATAGAGTAAAGAAGCTCAGAAACAAAGAGATTCTTCTGGTTAAAGTTTTGTGGAGAAGTCAGAGAATCGAGGAAGCTACTTGGGAAGTTGAAGCTGAGATGAGAGAAAGATTTCCTGTTTTGTTTAGGTAATTCCGGGGACGGAATTTTTATTAGAGGGGGAGAATTGTAATGACCCAAGGGTAGAACTGTCATTTTAGGAGAGTTCAGGGGGTAGAAAAGTCATTTAGAAGTCTTTTGGGGGCTTAGTTTCAGTTTCTGCGCAAAGGTGGGTGGAAATGGCTATTTTCCACCGGACACACGACCGTGTGTCTGCCTTTTTAGCCGTGTATATGTTTTATTCTTCAGTTGCGTAGTTCTCAGCTTATTTTCCAGTTTCCAGCTTATTTCTCTTCTTCTTCCCTCAGCTCCAGTGAACCCTAGATTGGGTGAGAGAGATCCCCCAGTAGCCCAGCTTCAGATTAGAGATCCAGAAGCTTCCTTTCTCTTGGCAATGCTAAGCCTAGACCTTCTTTGAATGCATGGAATGAGTTGATCTTCTTTGGACTCCATTTTACTCAAACCAAGTGTTTTATGATTTGGATGAGTTTTTGTCATGTCAACCGGATGGTCACGTGGGTTATATGTGATGGGTTTTTGCTACATTATGTCAGGTAAGACTTGTTACACTTGTTTAGTCATCATATCATGACCAATAAGAGTACGTGAATAGATTTTTAACCAATCATAGAGTGATATAAAGTCATAACCCAAGTTACACTCTGAAAGTGTGACAAGGGTGAAAATTTTTTGGATTGCTTGTGAAGAAATTAAACCAACCTCGTCTATCAAACAGATAAGTTTAAAGAGTTAGGTATGATGAGAGAAGGTATTAGGCACTTACATTGTCTAACTCGCAGGTCGGCCTTTACTCAGTGGTTTATTCAATAGCATTTGTAAGTTATTCAAAAACTTATTTAAACAAGCATAATGCGACAAGTAAATCAAACAATAAAAGCGATAAATTATATTTAAAAAAATAACTAATGAAATTACATTCCCTAAAACATAATTAAATAAACTAGCTAACTAAAGCTACAAAACTATAGAATTAGTTGAACAAATAAAACAAGTAAACAAAATTAAATTGAATCAAAGGATTCTAGTTCTTTTTACGGATGGCTCTATAGTGGTTAGCGGAAGTGTACACTAAGAGGCAAATGCCTAAGGTTGGATTCAAACTGAACCAAACGCAAACAGGCACATGTTCATGTTCGAGCTCGTTTTGTACAGTTAGAGTTTGTGTTTGTCAAATTTTTTTATATTAAAGTTATAGTTCGTATAACTCAGTTCATATTTGGCTCGTATTATATTCAAGTTTAATTCGTATAATTCGTATTTATATTTTATTAAAAATTATAATTAATACAAATAATTAATAAAATATAATTAACAAATTTTTAATTTAAGTTCAAGTTCGTGTTCATATTTGGTTCGTACAGTTTATGTTTGGGCTTATATTCGCTATTTTTAACATTATAGTTCAAGTTCATATTTGTATTCGAGTTCTTACAGTTTGTTTCAGGCTCATTCAAATCGAATTCAAAAATAAATCTGAATATATTCGATTTGCATCTAGCCCTTCAAATACTCATCATTCATACATGTCTGTAGACTACTTTTAGTGTTTCGCTTTCACCACCAAAGTGTTTGCACGCAAATAAGTATTAAACTAAACCAACACATAATCAAAGCAGAATTAAGAAGCACTCCCAATATATTCATTCAATCCAAACTTTGACTTTATAAACCATAACGACAATCATCCACCAATATACTCATCAAGAATATTAATAATGAATAAAGTATCATTCATCATCAACCAACATCTTATTCAAGAATACAAAAAAAAAAAAAAAAAAAAAAAAGAACACGACTGATGCACAAATGACCCAGAAAAAGTAAGCAGATGCCTATCGACTAGTGCACATCACGTATCAATCTAACATTAATAGGGCAAATAAAGCAACATGCATAACTATTCACCATTCGATTTAAACATAGAAATTTTAATAGGTTAGCATATTGAATATGCGCATAATAAATATAAGCTTAAAACAATCCTAGCATGCATCTCTTCTAAAAGCTCTCACCATGTGGATCACACATACTTGGTAAATATACAAAAAAAAAAAAAAAAAACCCACCCTTATCTTCATCTTTCGTCATTATGTGTGATTTGCATAGTGATTGTGAATCATCATGGTGATAGAAATCACTTAAATTTCATATTTTCAAATATGATTTCACTAATAATCAATTGTGAACTTGTTCAAATACAAAATCATTGACATATTTCATGAAAATCGCAAATGATTCAAACTATTTCATACAAAAACTCAATCGAATATTTGAAACCTATGAAATATATTAAAAATTGTTAAATCTTAACATTATAAGCTATTCAACATAATAAGGAACGATATAGTAACCTCTTTTCCATTTTAATCACTAAAAATTGATTACAATTGTTAGAAAATTCACTGAAATGGGTGGAATCATAGGTAGACGCCTAGCGGGCGTCTACAATCTCTTATCAATTGTCCACAACCACAATCATTACAAGGGTATCCACCCATCATACCAAACTAACCGTGGATGCTTACAAAGTCAGCACTCATAGATCAATTGAGAAGCGATCCACCTACAGTGTCTAGTAGGCTATAAACAAGCCCAAACTCGACCTTAAGGTTATTTTCCAAGAAATTTAACTTAATAGGTGTTTTAAGTGCCTTAAAGTTTGGGTTTAGGTACACTCACTTAGTCCAATCCTCTGTTCACATTTCTTTAGCTTAGTTTTGTCAATTTAGAAGTTTTGTTAAAAAACCTATAGGTTATAATTATTGAGAAAAACCCTGTTGCGTCAAAATCATGTGTCATAGATACTTGCCCTTGTAACATCCTAGGGTTAGAAATGTTTTTTAGACTACTAATCTAGGGTTAGAATGAGATTTGATAAGAATACTAAGGTTATGAGAAAGTTCAAGGGTGAAATAGATATTTTCTCAAAGTTAGATAGTTTTTGCATGGATCCTATTGAGAGGATTTATATGCAAGTGCGTGAAAATGGCATTAGTGCAATTTTCCAGCCATACACGACCGTACATGTTGAGGTGCATACCCATGCGTGCGATGAGAATCAGTCGCCTTTGTTTTAAGTTAAGTTTATCTTGTCTTCCAGCTTATTTGCACCTAAAGTTTCTGTGAATTTTCAAAGATTAGCAACCTTAGAAGAAAAGATCAGCATTCAGGACCTTCCAATCAAGCTAGGGAGTGAGATTGGCTTAGAGAGATAAAACTTACTTGTCATGGCTAGAGGTAAGTGTTTCTTGCCTCTTTCCCTCTTTTCCTTTGTGTGATATGCTTGAGTATGAGTTTGATTCCAGCATGCTTGTGATGTTTCCTTGCATGTTTGATGATCTTGGAATGATGATGATGATGATGATTATGCATGGATGCTTGAGATATATATATATATATATATATATGGATATGTATGTATATGTATGAGTTTGGGATGATTTAGATGATTAAGTATGATAATTTATGTTATTGGTACCAAAAGCATGTGCTTATGAAGTTTTTTGAATGAGGAACTTGTTTGATTTACATTTGGCATGGAAATTGGATGGGAATAAGCATGATTAGCCATGACCATGTTGAAGCAAAGCAGAGGCATGACCGTATAGTCAAAGCACACACCAATGAATATAGTGCTTTACATTGGCCACGGTCATGTTTACGTACCTGTGCATGATCAATTAACGTAGAGTCACGACTATACATGTTCATGTCACGATCATGCATACGCAAAAAAGGAGAAAATGAAGAGAAATCACAGAACCTAGCACGACCAGCATGCACGATTAGCTCACGACCCGTGCAAGCTTATGCATGCCCTTGCACTTAAACACGCACGCCTGTGCACTAGATAAAAAAAAAGAGAAAATAAAGCATGAACAAGCATAATGCATAGTAAAAGCCATATGATTGGTATAAATCAGTAAAATGAAATCAGATAAGCATACATAATGCATCATGTGCATATCATGACATGGTATGTCATACAGGGGTGAATATAAAGGGGCGCTTGTGAGTTTCAACACACCTGATATAGGAGTTAGCATCAGGGTCTATGACCATACTAGCCACTTTATATAAATATATGCTGGTGTACTCAGTTAGCAGCTTAGAATGATATGATTAGTTACAATACGATGCACTCAGATTCAGTTTACAGATTCAGTGGCAGCATATGTCTTAGATAGTTTTTAGCATGTGTTTGTATAAGAAACTCACATGGTCAGGGTGTCGAATCCCTATATTCATCAGTCTACGTAACACAGTAAGTGTCTTCGGATACAGTTTTTAGTTTCAATTTTCAGATCTCAGTATATTATTAGATATTCAGACATTTTGGGATCTTCAAGTCCAACAACAGTTTTTAGTAAACAGTTTTCAGACAACTAATTTCATTATACAGGCCAAGGTTTAGACATGATTTCAGCATATCTTATAACATGTCATTTTTACATGACATATAGAGCAGAACATGAATTCAGTTATGATTAATCAGTAAGAAACAGTAAACATTTAGAAAACATTCAGAATGCATGAAATCACATGATGATATGTGAATTACAAAATATGAACACCAGAACAGAATATGTATATCAGATAGCACGTAAGAACCAGTTTGGTTTCTCTCCCATGTATATGTATGTTTTCAGCATTGATTGCAGTGAGAATCCTCAAAAGAGAATTGGTTAGGGTCAGAGATAGAAAATGCTTACTGGTGAATAGATCACTCACTCCCTACTTTCCTTTCTCTTGTAGTTAGTATCTTAGGGGCTGGAGGAGGAGATGGTTGCCGGTTGGGATCCAGCTTTCTATTTTTAGTTTTGCAGCATGCTTCTAGTTTGCATGTTTTTACAGTTTCTTATTGTATGCAATTGTACAGTATGTGCACACGTATGTATGTATATACGTATGTTATATACACTTTTCTCTATAAATATATAAAAGAAATTTTGGGCTATAGTAACTTATTTTATCCGGGTTTTCCGCTGCTATATTTCAGCTCAGCTTTAGGTATTTTTGTTGTATATTATTGAAAATATTAGTGATTTTATTTAAAAGTATATTATTAATTTACATAAAAACAAGAACAGTAATATACAGCAAGAATGCCTACAGATGTATCCTAAATCCTTTGCTTAATTGAGACGAGAAGTTAATGTTAGACTTTTTTACAATGATTGAATTGTAAACTTGTTACAAGAGTGAACTTAAAGAGGTTAAATCAGATGTTAATTCATTCAATATGAACCAAAACTCTTTGCTGGAGTTTTTCCTAACTACCTCCCTAAATAAAACGAAGCGTGCTAATACTCTACTAAATCTTGAATTCTCTAAAACTAAAAACTTTTTAAAACATGTTATTTTTAAAAAATTTTCTAACTTCCAAATAATTTTAGATGACTCTTGATCATTGCATCTCGATGGCCTTGTGTTGTAACATATGTGTTGATGTAGCACTTTACTCCAAATCTCTCGTCATAAAAAAAAAAAAAAAATTCCTTTTTGCCTTTGTTTACATGAAGAAGCAAACAATTCATGCATATTGACATTGTTATTTTATTATTGTAACTCCAAATCTCCAGGCGTGTTGTAACTTATGTTTTGGTTAATTTTCGTAACATACACACGTTTCATACTTTTTTGGAAAAACAAATAATTTTTTTGACATACACATTAAAATAACCTAAAGTGAAAACTATCAATTACCCTCTAATACGGAAAAGATTAGTTACCCCCTGATTGGTAAATTGATAAGGGAACAAAGACATTCAACTTGTGGAAGGAAAACAAGGTTAAATTATGGAAAGAATAGATTTCAAAGAAAACTCTAAGGTAAGAGGCTGGGTGACAAAGGTGAATAGAAATGTTAAAGAAACAAGCAAAGGCAAAAGAAATCATAGGTGGACAACATGACAACCAAGGATGATGTACGAAATCATGTGTCAACCAAGGATAATGTGGACTATATTTTTAATTATATTAGGGTAGTTTTTATTTAGGAAAGTGTTTTAAAGAGTTGAAGCCTTAGTTAGATTAATTTTATTACAAAAAAGGGTTTGTTAAGAGTCCTAATTTTAATTAAATTAGATTTTCTATTTCAAGTTAAATTAGTTTTTTTAATAGTTATCATTGTGTATTTTTAGGAATTACTTTTTTAAGAATAAGCCTTATCTAATAGAAAATTATTCTTATGCCTTGTAAAAGTTATCCGTAGTTCCCAATAGATTTAAGTTTTAGATTTTTCTTTTAATCGAAACGGCTTTAAGTTTATATAAAGGGCTTTAAGTCTTTATAAATCAACAATTAACTAATTTATTGATTAAAAAATAAAAATTTAGTCTCGTTTTTTAAATATATTCATGCATATTGATATTGTTATTTTATTATCTTTTTTATCCTACTGAACGATATTAATATTTTGTTTTCTTGTGAATAATATCACGACCCTATTTACACTTATGTTGGGTTAAAGTGATATCCAAGCACAAGCCCATTACGCTTGTCTTTAAATATCACTATTTTTGGTTTTAGATCTTCCAAATCAATCCCGTAGGAGATCCGAACCACTTGTTTTGATCCTTCAAAAAAAAAAATCATTTTTTTCATAAAAAATAAAAAGTAGAACCAATAAAGATTTCTTTTTCGATTCATCCCTCGCCTCATTCAAGAATATATTTTTTTTTTTTTATCTAATCCATATGAATCAATAAAAAAGGCAAATCCCAACACGGATAGTCAAAAAACAAAAAAAAGAAAACAAGCCATGCGGTTTAGCCATACCAAATGAAAACATGCATACACTCTCCTCGCTTGCTTGCACATACGAAAAAATATCCAAAAAAAGCTTTTATCATGTGGACTAGATATACTTGGTAAATAAAAAAAAACTGATTTTCATATTTCGTTATTATGTGTGAATCATATGGTGACTGTGAATTATACATGATGATAGAATTCCTTTAAGATTTCATATTTTAAAATCTAATTTCATCAAACTATTTCATATAAAAACTCAATCGAAAAAACCATCTATTCAAAACCTATGAAATATATTAAAAATAGTTAAATCTCAACATATAAGGTGTTCAACATAATAAGGAATGAAAAAGTAACCTTATTTCCATTTTAATCGCTGAAATTTGACTAAAATTAATTGAAAATTCACCCAAATGGGTATGTGTAGGATTTACTTACCATGCGGGTCAAATATGTGTGTGATTTCAAGTATGAAAAGTGAATTTAAAGTTTATTTATATACAGACAGTTTTAATAGACTATCATATGTATCACTTATATCCATATACCCACAAAAAATTGTTCTATTTTTTATCTGAACCCCTTTAATTTGGGTGTTTTTATTAATTTCTCTTTTTTTAATTCATTTGCAAAACCCTTTTTTAATTTAATTTTAGAAATCTCCTACAAGCAAACGAAATTCGTTACCACCGATCACTATGCCACGTGGCACAATCTGAATGTCAGTTAAAAGTTTTAAAGACGAGCGTGGGATCAAATTATCCACTGAGATAGAAATGAGGATGATCTGGACCGTTGGACTTTGTGGTCGTATGAACCATGATGGATTGCGACTGGGACCACTTTTTGTCTAAGCAAAAATGCGGTGAACACATGAAGAATATGTGGTATTGGTGGTTCAGCATAGATTAGTGGACAAGAAGGACTCGCACGTTCGCATCATAAGTCTGTGGTGGGACCAACTCTGTTTGGTTTTGGAAATTACTCGCCCGATTTTCTTACACATTAGCTGCTACCTACGGCTGACTCACCGATTCCCCTGCTTAAACACCAGTCTTATCTTCTAGTTCTTTAGCGAATGGCATCGTCGTCAGATACAGGTTCCCTTCCTCTTTTTTTTTTTTTTTCAAAAGACTTATTCCCATACAAAATTTTTTTAAATAATAAATTTTTATAAACAAATTTAAAAAAATTGAAAACTCGTTTATTAATAAAATTAATAGTTAAATTTAACAATATTTAATAAAAAAATAAAAAAATTAATTTTATTAAAATAATTAAAATATAAAATAATAGTAATAAATTAATATAAATTTAAAAAATTAATAAAAATTAAAAAAATAAAATTAAATATTAACGGTCATCTAATTCAATTGATGTTCAAATTTAACTATTAATTGATTGCTTTTGTTATCGATAATGGCTAAAAGGATCGATTTCAAATATATTAGATCATCTCTTATGACAAAGACAACTAGATTTGGTTATCTCTGTTAGATCTTTGATGTCAGATTTAATCATTTTTATTATCGAAAAGATTAAATCTGATTATTAATCAAATTAGATGATTGTTTTCAATCACTTAATTAGATTAAATACAACTATAATTACTAGTGATATTACTGGTGATAGTGACTTTTTTAATTTTTTTAATTTTTTAATTTATTATTATTATATTAATATTATTTTATATTAAAATTTATTTTAATATTAATATTATTTTTTATTAAAAATATTTTAATTATTTTATTAAAAATATAAATAAAATAAAAAAATTAATTAATGAATAAATTTTAAATTTTAAAAAGAAAATTTGGTAAAAGAACCTTGGTGGGAATGAGTCGCTTGGCCTTGTACCTAATGATTTGTGATAAATTTTTTTAATAAGCTAATTGACGCTTATACACCAAAAAATCCTAAATTAAATGTTGAAAGTTGAAGTCGGCGTAGTAAATGAGTCCAAGTGGGCGGCAATTAATTCAATGGTCTCTGCCCTTACTCATACTGCACGTAAACAAAGTACAAAGCTTGAGCGTCGCACACAGGCCTCGCCATTCTCTCGCTCTTCCTCTCAACTCTCTTTTTATTTCTTCTGGAAGTTCCATGGTAGTTCAACGGTAAAAATGAATTCCAAGGCATCATCATTTACACGTCCTCCGCCTGTGACGCAGCCGCAATCCATGGCCACCATGTCATCGGCCGCCACTGCATCAACAGCCACTGATGGCGGTGGCAAGAAGATCAGGAAACCCTATACCATCACCAAGTCTAGAGAGAGCTGGACTGAAGAAGAACACGACAAGTTCCTTGAAGCTCTTCAACTGTACGTTCTTGGTATTCATGTGGTTAATTACAAGGTTTATTACTGTAGAATCGAAGATAATTTTGTGTCAACACAAATTTATATGCTGATTTTGTTTTAATTCTCAACGACTTTTAGTAGTTGACTGCTTTCAGTTCCCTTTAAGCACATATAGTCTAACTTCTTTTCTTCTTTAAATATGATTTGTTACTTGTAATTGTTTTTATGTTGTATTGTGAATTAGTTGAAGACGGAGGCCTTTTGTTTGATACTGATATCAGTTGGTATGTTGTTTCTTGTTAATTCAGGTTTGACCGTGACTGGAAAAAGATTGAAGATTTTGTGGGTTCTAAAACAGTTATCCAGGTATAGAAAACGGCGATTCTTTTTTTTTTCTTTTTTAATTTCATATTTTCTTGAGGAATTATTCTTCGCTAAAGTTTTTCTTTTGCAGATACGAAGTCATGCCCAGAAATACTTTTTGAAGGTCCAGAAGAATGGGACGATAGCCCATGTTCCTCCACCTCGTCCTAAACGCAAGGCTGCTCATCCTTATCCGCAAAAAGCATCAAAAAATGGTTTGGATATCTTTTGCATGAGGATGATTTATTCTATTGAAGCGGATTAATTGTGCAGCTGACAAGTCTGACTTGTTATCTTCAATCTGGCAGTTTTAGTACCCCAGCAGGCATCTATGGCTTATGCAACAGTAAATACCTTTGCAGCTAAATATGCTCCATGGGATGACACCTCCATTCTAATAAACACCACACCAATCAAAATTATGTCACCACAAGAAGATTTTACCAGTTTACCTAGAGCTGAAGGCATGTTTATTTCTTTGTCTGTTCTTTATTTAAGTTTAAACATCAGTAAACTAGCTTTACTGAAGGGAACTTTCCAGCACTTATTATGGCATACCACATTACTGATTCAGCTGATATTGGATCAAAGGGCATATTGAGGATGGGTAACAGCACTGTTAGTGGCACTGGAAGTTCAAGTAGAACACTGACCAGTTCAGTGATACCAAAGCAGGGGAAACAAGTTCCTATGCTTCACGGTAAGCATGTCAATCTATGTGTTTGTTTTCTCAAATTCACTTTTTAAGCATTTGATTAAAAAAGTCGATCTGTTCCATTTTTCCTTTGCTTTGTAGGTATACCAGACTTTGCTGAAGTGTATAGCTTCATAGGAAGTGTCTTCGACCCAGACACCAAGGGCCAAGTGCAAAAGCTCAAGGAAATGGATCGTATCAATTATGAAACGGTGAGTTTAATAATACTTTATTGTCAATTTCAGTGGTTTATAATGCTGTTAGATAGGATAAGCTTCCCCTGTCTCAGCTGCTTTTGTGTGAAGATAACTTCTATTTATCATCAATAAAGAAGAATATGCCAGAGGACCTAATGACCAATGTTCCGAATAACTTATACAACATAGCACCTAAGATAACTATTCATAATGAAGGTTTATATGTGCTGCAGATACATTATAGGGTATTTCTTTGCCCTGTTGGGCTCACCTGATTTAGTTTCTGACACTTCAGAAGTCTTAAGATGACAGCAGACAAATAGATTGCCACTACAGCACTAGAATGGGAAAGTCTTTCTTTGTACCTTATAATATATATAATTCAATCATGACCTTTCCTTTAGGTTCCATGGCGATGCTTTGCTTTGCTTTGATTCGTGTTGATCCAGCTTGTATGTATTTGAGCTAGGTTATGCATAAGATTCCACCCAATGAACATTTCTCTCAAACATAGTGGTAATTGCTGCTGTGGCTTTAGGGTGAATTATGCTCAATACCTTTCTTATCCATTATATATCATATGTTGTTTTCTGTAGGGGCATTTGATATTTTCGTTTAGTTGATCACTATCAATAACTCCCTATTCAGTTTGTGTAATCTTTCAAAAATTTGTTTATAATTCCTTAAGTTGACTTATGCAGGTTTTATTATTGATGAGGAACCTCAGTGTTAACTTGTCTAGCCCTGATTTTGAGCCAATTGTAAGTATTATTTTTTTCTTAATATAATTATAGTTGTAATTGCACATACCTTGCTCTAGTTTTGCATAATCAAGTGCATTCCTTGCGAAGCCTATTCTCGTATTTTTAGGCCTCATTTTCCTTAGACTTGCTGAAGTGTGCTTTCCCTGTTATGCTTGGCATTGTTAGAAAATTCACATAACGGTCTCACTTATGATTACATGAGACTCTCTCAGAGAGGAATTAACAAGCATATATAATGTATCAATTGGATTTATATAAATTTATTAGAGGTTGTATCCAATATTGCTGTGCTGATAGCTTGGCTCGTCTTTATGCATGGTGATTATGGATGACTTTCATGTTAAGCATAAAATTCATGTGCCAAAAAGATTTTACTTAAAAAAAGGCTATTGCATAGCAAAAACAGCAATTTTTTTTTTTAATGAAAATTTGATTGTCATTTCACCTTGTGTTTATAAGCCACAGTCCTTGGAAGAAGCACCGCTACATTATATTAAATGAATATAGAAAATAATGTATAAATTGATTAACCACTAGCCTTGCCATATTTGTCACATGCAACCTAATGGAGAGCTTTTTCTCAGAAGAAACCTCTTGAAGGACTGGATAGGGTTTTGCTTTTTCAATAGGTCATAGAAGAAATCATGAATTCATTATGAACTAAAAAAATTGGTTTCTACAAAATATAAATTTGTTGGTCACTGTTATGGTTTTGTTTCTTTGTGGTTCTATCTGATTTCTGTTTCCCATATTTGAACATTTCAAGTGGTTTCAAAATGGTTATTCTGAATTTGCCGGTTGATTTCCTTGGTTCAGAGGAAGGTCATGTCATCCTATGACGCCAACCCTAAAACAGTGGGGATTGTTGGTGGGATTGTTGCAACCAACCATACGAGTGATATATCATGTTGAACTATTATTACATACAATTAGCTGATTTGTATGTATTTCCATTAGCTTTCTTCTCATCACATCTTTTTTCCTAATATTATACCTCTATTCTTCTTGTTATTTTCCTCTTTCACCTAAAATTTTGATTTCTTCACTGTCATCATCGATGATTATAGTTAAGAGTGCCTAATGAAATTGTTCTTGTCTTGCGTACAATGGAAGTCTGCAAATTTGGGGAGAAACCATTGCTGCAACAGGCAGGGGAGATTGTGAATGATGTTGAGTGTAAGTAGCTAGTCATTTTGAAGGTCTAAATCTGAGTGACCACTTACCTCAGTAGGAATGGCTGTTATTTGAAGCAAACCAAGCGTTTATAACTTGTCAAATGTATTTAGATACTCATCTTTAAGCAAATGACTTTCCTCAAGTAGATGGGTATATGTAGATGGCTGCTAAAATTGCCTGGTAAAGCAAAAATACCAGAATTTGAGTAATATATTTTCCATTGTAATAAGTATGATTTGAGGCTTGTAAACTTGTGTACCTCTTGTTAATCACTAAAGCTTAGTTGCTCCTTTCTCCCCTTTCTGTTTGCCATTTTTTATATTTAAATTGTTCAATTTGGTGGTACCTGATTGTAAGTGGAGGGTGCTTTATATTGGTATGATTCTTTAGGACTGTTAACAGTAGATTTGAGAAATACTAATGTTGTATAAAAGAAACTCGTAAATTTATTTTGCTTTGTACTTCTTCGTACAGTCACTGACATATTAAGAGACATACCCTAAGTTGCAGCTTCCAACCACACACACACACACACACACACACGGGTGTGTTCTCATTTGAGTCAACTTTATAAATTTCCGAGCAGTATGTACCAAATGTGTGTTCTTGAACTCCTCATTAAACATTCTTTGGAACTTACTTTCATCAATCTAGATACATTAATAGACATCTTGATTAGATTCTACCAAACCTTAGCATATTTTCTCTCGAAAAGACATAATATAATACATTTTCTCTCTCTTTGATATTTTAAATAATCATATAGCACTTTTAATTGATTTTATCCACTCTTTAATTGTTGTTAGATCTTTAGAATCATTAAATTTTTGTAACTGGTAAACTCTTGATAAATTGTAAATCATATGTAATCTCTTTCTACTGTAATCAGATGACTCAACCTCAAAATTAGGCTTCAATCACTTATCTAGAACTAGCTCTTACTTCTTTCTATCTCCATCTCTTAAAGCCTTTCAAATTATCTCCCTAAAATCATCTACACTCAAACTTACTCTATTGGTATGAGAACCTTTCTTCACGCTACCAGGTCTCACACACACACTACTCTGGATAATCTCATGTCTAGGATGGGTTATACTATCTCTTCTCATATCTAAAATTTCATTAATAAAATTTAATTAACACATATTCAAGTTTAAAGGAAATAAAATACTTATACTAAGTAGGCACATTAAAGGTTAGTTGTCAAGATCTTTAGACTTATAACTAAATGTAAAATTTCAAAAATAATATAATTTTCAAAACAATTTGCCTTCTAAAACCACTTTGAAAATTATTTTTCAAAACAATTTTCCCAAAGTCATGCTCTAATACCAATAATTGTAATACTACTACTATAACAACAACAACAACACACACAGAGACACACACACACATATATATATATATATATATATATATATATATATATATATATATATATATATATATATATATTTATTTATTTATTTATTTATAATAGTATCACAAACATATTTAATTTTTATTCATACCTATGTAAAATAATAAATCATAATTATAAACTCAATCATTTTTAAAATATATATAAATTACCTTTTTATTAAATTTTCATAAAATTATACATTGTTCAGACATATTAAATTTACCTTGACTTCATTTATAATGCAAAACTAATATATTTATAAATGCAAACCACAAGAATTATTTTGAAATTAGAAAACTAAAACATAAATTGTATATATAAACATGAAACTATCATCAATATTCCGACATAGGTAGTCTTAACAGTGTAACTACTTGACAGGCAAAAGAACATAACCTACAAGGAAAATGATTGGAATGAGTAACAAGTCACTCAATAAGCAATTTCTTTTATTGAAAATACATAACCCTAACCTTGAATTCATATTTTAAATATTTTAATACTTATTCTTATCATGTTCTTATTTCTTAATTTCTTCATAAATCTTACTTATTCTTTTCTCCATAATTATACTATGTTATGCATGTCATAATATAAAACATGTTGAAAATCATAACTTAGCCCAAACGCTTCATTTTTAAAATTATTTACTAAAAATCTTATAATCAATTGAAACCTCATCATAAAACTGATCGTGAGTGATTCGTAGATCTCATCACAAAACTGGTCATAAATCATTACTTATATAAAATAATTCATAAAAAATCATATGCTGATCAGACTGATAAACATAGAAATTTGACACCTTAACCATGTAAGTTCAAACTAATACACGACTAACACTTTCTCTAATGAGTTTAACCAATGGTTATGTTCTCTTTAGTAGACACTAGTTTGTTTCTCTAACAGACATGCAAACCTACATATGTCTTTCCATATCTACTTCTAAAAGATGTCTAAGACTTTAGTTTTCTAATTTTTTTTTTTTTTTTTTTTTTTTATAAAACATGTATATTTGATCAAAAGATCATATAACATGTAAAATATTTACTTATTCTCATAAATCATTTTCTTTGGCATGCCTTGTCATGAACTATAATAAATGCATTAAATCTTAATTAGCTTATTTAATAATTATTTTCCTAAATTTTTAACATTATTATCTTAATTAAACTCATCTTAATATTTTAGTTCTGTATCTATGTCATTGTCAAGAGCATCATAAGGGATAAAGAGGTTGAATTATCAAAATTTATTATGTCTAGCCAAAATGAAACTATTACTTCTAATCGGTCTCTCACTTGTAAAATATTCAAACTTAAAAATGTGGTTTAAGTATTCCTTAGAGTCCTTGATTTGTTTTGGGGATATTAGGTGGAGAGGAGAGTGGCCTTAAAAATGCCCACGATCTTCATATACCATAGGAGGTTTTTAAAGAGTAACGGGAGTGTTATTTTTATTACCAACAAGTTGGTTTTTTAGCGAGGCCTTTACTTCTTTGCATTTGTTTTATTAGGTAACAACTTTGAACATCTTTCTTGGCTACGATTTGATGGACCCTTACTTATTACACCTTTAAACTTAGGTTTTTATGTGTATGGTGGTAGATTTTTCTCTCTTGGTTTAGTATGGTTTCTCTTCTCATGATGCACTTTTCATTCCTAAGTTTTTTTAGTGGTAGAGAGAGGTCATTCACATATGGTACAGTAAATACATGTGTAGAGACATGTTTAACTTGCTTTGGACTTTTAAAAGGCTATATTTTTTGGCTTTTCATATATTAAAGCCTGTATTTACTATTTATAGGTACTGTACTATGAATATTAAGTTATGAGTTTTGGTTGCTTTTTTTTAGGTTTTTGATAGTCGTTTTGAAAGATTTTGCAAGCTATACGTCCCATAAGTTTATCAGTATGTTATACTTAATTTGGGCTAGGGAGGTAAAAGAAAAGATGACTAATTTGGCATGGTTCAGTACAATTTTATGGTTGGATTTTTGCTTGGTTCATTCACTTCATTTCTCCTCACCTAATGGAAGCTAGAAGTTGGAAAAAATTTTAGCCAAATTTTTGTCTTCCTTACTTGCCTTAACTTTTTTTTATCTTCATTCTTATTAGTACTCCAAACCTAATCATTGTGTTTCCCTCAACCTTTTCCATCTCACTTTTTTTTTTATCACCAATCACTCCTTTAAGCACACTTACTTGTCTCTATAAACCCTGGTCACAATTACACTTTTAATCCAATTTCAATTCAAAATTACATCTATACCGTTTGCCACTTTACCTTATTTATCCCTCACCAAGTTTACATATTTGACCTTGCCAATCACTTAACAAGTCTAATCCCATTACACCTTTAACCCACATACACTTAGCCCAAGCTCACTCAAACTTATAATCATTCCTTTCTCACAAAATATGAAGGTTAAAAATCCAATTCAAGACCTTAAGGTTGAATTACATGAGAAATTTTGAAGGGTCATGAATGAAGGTTGGCATGATTAAGCTTCATTCAATTGCATTTTGGAGTTTGCATGGAAAACATCATTGGAAGGGTTGCCATGACTTATGAAAACGTTGGTGGATTGGAATTCACACCAATTTCTCCTGGTTAAAGAGGATTTGTCCTCAAATTCGATTCAATCATCTCATCCACTAAGCTTTTACTAATGTAGCATCCTAGATTCAGAAAAGCCCTTAGGGAAAGAGTTTTAGGGTTAGAAACGAAATTCAGAAATAGATTAAGAGTCTAGAAGAATTCAGAGGTGAGTTAGTAAGTTTTCTGAGTTTGTGTGGCTTTCGTATGATCCTTTTAGGGAGGATTCGATTATGCGAATGCGCGGGAAATGAAAAATCTTCATTTTCCCATGTGCACGCCCGTGCACCTACCTTGTACGCCCGTGCAAGTGCATATATAAAAGAGAGCCGAGAGAAGTAAGACTTTATTTCTCTCCCACTTTCCATTTTCAGCAAACTTTTCTTTGTTTCAACTCCTCCCAATCTTAGAGAAGAAGCTCACCTTTCAGCAGCTCTTGATCAAGCTAGAGAGCCAAGAGATTAGTTGATAGAAAGCTTCCAGCGGCAATGGCGAGAGGTAAGTGTTTGCTTACTTCTCCTTGTATTTTCCCAGCTTGCTTTGATGAATTTTGATGTTTGGCATGTGATGAGCTTCGTGCATGTTTAGATGATGATGATTGTTGTATGAGATGCTAAATTTTCCATCCATGATCCATGTATGCTTGTTGATTGTGTTTAGTGAGAGAATGAAGATGCTTCCATGGTAGAAACTTGGATGATTGATGCATGTTGAATTGGATGCTTGTATTATGCTATTTGAAGTGTTGGAAAGGTGTGATAGAAGTGAATTTGTGATTGATTAAGAAATGATTAGTGAATTGTGCATTTTCCAAACGAGTGTTCTTGTTGAAGAACAAGACACACGACCGTGTGCCTGTATGGCACGATCGTGTGCCCCTTGTAATTGTAGGAACACCCCCGTGTGCACGTTGTGTACACGGCCAGAACTGCAGACACACGCCCATGTGTCATGAGGGACACGCCCGTGTGTAAGCATTTTCAGTGAAACACGCCCAGAATTCTAGAAGCATGCACGACCAGTGCACGGCCCCGTGCGTCTAGGCACATGCCCGTGTGCCTTGGTCATGCACGTCCGTGTGTGTCTTATGCACACCCGTGTGCCAGTAGTTTTCCAGAAATTAAATATAAAATGATTATTTAAAGCATGAGAATTCAGTTTAAATGCTAGATAAGCATCAGATAATAAAAAATTCAGTTAACAAAGCTGCATATGCATACCATAGCATGACATGTAGCTTCAGAGAGGATCAAGAGATCTGAATTTAGTAGATTTCAGTATTCAGAATCTGACGTACGGGTGAGAGTATAGGTGAACTCGAGGGGGCATCTGTGGGATTCAGCTTTCTAACACCAGTCAGATTGTCCAGTATTTCATATTCAACTTTCTGACACTAGTCAGAATGTTCAACAGTATTTATTATTTAGCTTTCTAGCCAGTGGCTAAACTGTTTAGCCCACATGGCCAGTATATTGAATCCTTGTGTTTATCAGTCTAATCAGCACAGTAGGTACCTTCGGGTACATTCAGATATTCAGAATATTTAGATGCATGCATCATTATCAGATATTTCAGTTAGCATGACATGACATACACATCATGACATGAATAATAATGATATCAATAAATGAATGAGATTCAGATAAGCAGTTTTCAGATTCCAGCAAGTGACTAGTTGTATGAATAGGGCCAAAGCTAGGTATGTTTGTGATTGCATGTTGCTTGCTTGGGTTGAGGGAAGTAAGGAGCGCTTACTAGGTGGTCTTTATCACTCATCCTCCTCCTTCTTCCTTCCATTTCAGGTGTGCGTGCTGTTGGCGAGGAGCGGGTGGATCGAGGCTAGCGGAAGAGGGCCCACACCACAGTTTTCAGTATGTACAGTTTCAGTTTTGGCCCTGATGGGTCATTTTATAAATATTTTCAGTTATCCAGATGTAAATACAGTGTACAGAACAACATGTGTATATATATATATATGTATGAAAAAGGCCATTGGGCCCATTATACAGTCAATGTATATTTTAGATGTATGTATTTACGTTTCCGCATATATATTCAGTTGTATAGCAGTAGTAGGAAAATTTTATTCCCATAGGATTCCCGTCGCGTGTACCCGTATTTTCAGATTATTAATAAAAGCACCTCGGTATTCAGCAGGGGTACGCATGGTGGTGGGTCTTACAACTAATACACCTAAACTCTTTAAATACACCGATCCAAATACACCTAGTCTATATTAAAAAGAAAAACAAAACTTTTTAAATCCTTTTAATATCTTGAAACTTAAGTGGTCATTGTTTTACACATTTCTCAAATTTACTAATTTTAATTTTAAAACATTTATTTTTCATTTTTTTAGATTCAAATTCATTATATTGTTTAATTACATTGTCCATGGATATTTGAAATAAA
Source organism: Anacardium occidentale (assembly GCA_026122585.1). Lineage (NCBI taxonomy): Eukaryota > Viridiplantae > Streptophyta > Magnoliopsida > Sapindales > Anacardiaceae > Anacardium > Anacardium occidentale. The sequence continues at coordinate 20,548 of JAJEJH010000220.1, forward strand.
ATTTAGGTTTGAGTTATCAAAATTATGAGTTAAGGTTTATGTAAGATCAATGGTTAAAATTTAAACAAAAATATAAAAAGAACACAAATGTGGTTAGAAATTATAATTAATTTCTAATATTTTTCGTGATGCCAAAAGACTTACTCCTACCAAAAGTTTACTAAAATGGTAAAGTTTCACTTATTAAGTTTGAAAAAAAATCAAATAACTACTATCTATTAAATTTTTATAAAATTTAAAAAAAACAAAAATATTTTCAAATCAAATAATATTTTATCTCTAACTTTTTATTAAATATTAAATATTTTAATTTTATATTAATTAGAATTAAAAATAATAAAATATTTGTATATGTATAAATATAAATAGGAGTATAAATGATAAATACTTATGTATTTAGTTTAAACATAATTTTTAAAATATTTAGGTGTTTTTTAATTTAAAAAAATTTGAATTGTTTTTTATATTTTTAGAATTTTAATAGATTCTAAGGCCCTCTCTCTCGGTACAGCCCAAACCCATTCGTGGATAACCTCACTCCAAACGCAGACAAATAAGTCCCATGACCAAACACTTTCAAAGTCTCCAAAAAAACCCTAGGTATCACAACATAAGAGGTATATATGCCCGCTCATTTTCATTTTTGACTCTCTCACAGACTAAACCCTAGCCTCCCCGTGTTCCTTTAAGCCTTCCCATACTCCCCTAAACCAATGGCCGCCGCTGCTCGTCCTTTGGTGTCCGTCCAGTCATTGGAAGGTGACATGGCCACGGATGCAGCCCCCACCCTACAATTACCCGCCGTCATGAAGGCTTCAATCCGTCCCGACATCGTCACTTTCGTCCACTCAAATATCTCCAAGAACAGCCGCCAGCCCTACGCTGTCTCCAAGAGAGCCGGGCACCAGACATCTGCAGAATCCTGGGGAACCGGTCGTGCTGTCTCCCGTATCCCCCGTGTTCCCGGTGGCGGTACTCACCGTGCTGGCCAGGGAGCCTTTGGTAACATGTGTCGTGGCGGACGCATGTTTGCTCCGACCAAGATCTGGCGCCGCTGGCACCGGAAGATCAACGTGAACCAGAAGAGGTACGCTATCGTGTCCGCCATCGCCGCTTCGGCCATCCCGTCCCTCGTGATGGCACGTGGCCACAAGATCGACAAAGTTCCCGAGTTGCCTCTGGTCGTCAGCGATTCAGTCGAGGGTGTTGAGAAAACATCCGCTGCTTTGAAGGTTTTGAAACAGATTGGTGCTTATGATGATGCTGAGAAAGCTAAGAAGAGTGAGTCGATTCGTCCTGGAAAAGGTAAAATGAGAAACCGTCGTTACATTTCCAGAAAGGGCCCACTTGTTGTGTACTCAACTGAAGGCGCGAAGCTCGTTAAGGCCTTCAGGAACATTCCTGGTGTTGAGATCGTTAACGTTGAGAGGCTGAATCTTTTGAAGCTCGCTCCAGGTGGACACCTTGGACGATTTGTTATCTGGACCAAGTCAGCCGTTGAGAAGTTAGATTCAATCTATGGAACCTTCGATAAGGGGTCTGAGAAGAAGAAGGGCTACGTATTGCCCCGTGCCAAGATGGTGAATGCTGATTTGGCTAGGATCATTAACTCTGATGAGGTGCAATCTGTAGTGAGGCCGATTAAGAAGGAGGTGAAGAGAGCACCAATGAAGAAGAACCCACTGAAGAATCTTAACACTATGCTCAGGCTCAACCCGTATGCTAAGACTGCTAGGAGAATGTCGCTCTTGGCTGAAGCACAACGTGTTAAGGCTAAGAAGGAGAAGCTTGACAAAAAGAGGAAGCCCATTACTAAGGTATAGATGGTTTTTATTTTTTACTCTGATTGTTAATTTGTTTTATGTATTTAAAGATGGTTTGGATTCTCTTAACTGTAATGTTTGCTAGTGTCATAATGCTTTAGGGGTTTAGTGCTGAATACTAAGACTGATAGTTTTATTTTTTGTTATATTTCTTTTGTTCAGTTTAGATGTTTAGTCAAATTGAAAATTCATGGAGTTGAGAAAGGATTTTGATATTTGTTCATCTTCTGACTTAATTATATTCTAGCGACTTGCTTTATATTTTAGCTTCTAGGCTTATTGCTGTATTTTACCTATATTAACGACATCCTCTTTATACGCTAAGTTATTCATATTTTTATATGAAGTTTTTCTTTAATGTGAATATTTGGCATTAGTATTGTTTCACTTGATTTCTTCAGTTTTCATTTAATACATGCTTAAGTTTTATTTAACTTTATGTTTTACTGGTATAGACCATGATTTATTTGGTTGAGTTTATTGAGGGTATTTTAATGTTGGTTAACCTTTAATAAATAGAATTTTTTTGCCTTGTTATATTTAAGCTTACACTTCTGTTGTTTGTCAAATTTTTGCTTCTATTAAAACCGATTCTATAAAAAGATTTTACAATTATTTTGGGTCATGTAGTGAACCAATTCTCAAAGTTGGGTCATTAACTTATACAGTTCAGTATTGATTGTGTGGTTTGTTGTTTGTTTTCGTTGTAAAAATGGTTTGAACGTTGTTGTACTGATTGTCTCATTTTCTTTGATCCTGGCAGGAGGAGGCGACTGCAATCAAGGCTGCTGGCAAGGCATGGTACCAAACAATGATCTCAGATAGTGATTATACCGAATTCGAAAACTTCTCAAAGTGGCTTGGGGTGTCACAGTAGTGTGCTTTTTTGGTTTTAAAGTTTATCATAAGACTATATTTTATTAATCCTTTTTTTTCTGTTGAATATTTTTTTTTTTATTTTGGACCTTGGTTTTTCCTTCCTAACATTTTTTCTGAACTGTCTAGGGGGAGGATATTTTATTACAAGCATTTCTGGAGTTGATTTATTGTTTTTTTGCACTATGTTGGATGATTTTAGGTCTAAACTTAAATTATGTCAATGTCTCTTATATTTTGATCTGTTATCATTAGTCTGATAGAATTACATTAATTTGATGCTTATGTTTATTCAGATGAGTTGATCCGGTATTGATGCTATTTATTACTAGCTCAATCTATTCTCCATTGTATTCACCAACAATATGTTGACGCGTTAAGTGTATTGAAGCTATCAAAAATTATTTCTAGGTTCTGGGTTTGAGTTGAGCAAGGCCCCTTAACCATAGGAGCGTTTAGAATATTTGCATAAAAATAATGTCACAGCCTAGGAGGTGAATGGTAAAGAATATACTTATATGTGACACTATTGATGGATGTTAGAATACTTTACTAATAGAGTTATTTGGGACGTCATTGTTGGATGTTAGAGTACTCTATACTGATTTTGAAGTAATATGAATAATGATTTTCTGAAACAATGTGTTTAAATCAAACTTCTTGTCATTTAAATCTTGGCCTTGAAACAAAACCATAAATTGGTTTTCTTAAAATTATACAGTTTATTGTATATTTGCACTACAACAAGAATTATCCCAAATCCAAAACTTGATTGTAATTATTAGTTCTCTTAAATAGACAAGGAATTTTGGAACTTTGGCTTCAGAGGCAACTATCATCAAGATAGTAAATTATCTTGTCATTGGTTTTAAATGACCTAGAACAAATATATCCCATTGAAGTATATACTGAACCAGAGATTAAAAGGTGTCTTCTAGATTTTTTTTAACGGAAATCTAGATATCTTACACGATTATTTGGAGAATAGGGATAAAGAGATTGTTAGACGCGATTCATATAGCCTTTAGGCAAGGAGCAATGCAGATCTTATAATTCATTAGTCATATTATAACCATTTAGAAGTACGAACTAGAGTTTCAGAGTGAATGGATGGACAAATTTGAGGCTGTAATTGGATATTGGTTTGAAGAATCTTAAGATCCTAACGAAGGTACTTCAAAAGCACCAAACCTGCATCCAAATGAGGGCAAAGTATGGCACACAAAGATACTCACTGAGAATTTGATGCCAGCCTACAAAATAAATTTCTTGGATTACCCTAAGGTTATGTCGATTTTGTAGCTCAAGAATCCCAGGGCAATTGGGAAAAAGTTGAAAACATGTACTTGAAGACTATTAAAGAGGAAATCTTTGTTTCAAAAGGCAAACAAAAAGTCAATCAAGGCATTCCAAAAATCACACTTTCGAATGCTGAAAAAATTGGCAAATTCTTGAAAAAGAACTTGAGAAACAAAAAGGGTTTGAAAAGGGAATTGGTTCCTCAAAACGTTCCTTAGGACCAAAAATGATGGATTTACAAAGCTTTATTTCACAATTCAAGGAATTTAAGGTTAAATAAGACCTTGTGGGAATTAAAATGTTGTTACACTCTTTCAAATGATTCTTAGAGAAATTTCAAAGTCTGAATACAAACGTCAGACTTATCCTACAAGGATAAAACTAGAATACACGCCAAGACCTAATCCAAGAAGGGTGGAGATGCCATCTCATTTCAGTTTTCTCAATATTGATTGTGTCAGTGATGTTATTGAAGCAATCTCTATATAAGAAATTGTAAACTGGGTTCATGTGCAGAACAATGCATTTAACCTAGGACAAACTTATAGGTTTTTACGGTTTATGCTGCAGGTATTGGAGGAAGCTTTTGGATAAGCTTAGAAACTGGTATTAACCTTTTAGACACTATAAGGAACTTAGAAAGTCGTGAAGGAATTTTTGTGCTCTTTAAAGATACGCTTGATAGATAATTTATTAGAATTATCATTACCAGTAAGAATCTTATAGAGGCTATGGCTTTAGAAGCTTTGACTACACTTTAGTTATGTGAAATATGTCAATATAAGAATTTCGTTTGTGAATATAAACGATATTTCTAGCATTTATCGAGAGGAAAACAAGAAGTTATAAAAATATTTTTTTTGCAAAGCTACCCAACGGATGGGATAAAATCACTAATAAGTCGTTTAAGCTACTTTTAGAAAAGAATCAAATAGTTAATTCTATTGGAGGAAGGATTGAAGTTGTAAGATAATTTGTGAGAACAAGATGTCTAAATGCCAAGGTCGATAAGGAAGCCAAGAAGGTTGACTTTCTTGATGCCTATTGTTACAATTTTAGTGGAGTCCCAAGACAATGAGTTGTGATGATAAACTGGTAAAACATCAAAATTGGAAAATTTATAGTAAAAGAAATAGCTTCCAAAAGGTTTGATAAACCAAAACATTTTCAATTTATGAGGAAGAGACTTGTTTTCAATAAATCAAGACTTCTAAATCGTGGAAGGTTTATAAGAAAAACAGGAAAAAGTTTTTTATCAACAAAGGAATGAAGCACAAATAAATTTTGTGCCACTTGCCCTTCGAGTAAAAACGCTAAAGATTGTTTGCTGCTAGATTTGTGGTAGAAAATATAATTATGCAAATAAATGCCCAAATAAGGCAAAGAAGAAAATGAGTGTTAAACTGTTGAATACAGATTCAGGAACATGAACTTTAGAATATGAGCCAGTTTAAGAATACAAGGTCTACTTAAATGATGAGTCAGTATACAAACTAATTTTGGAATACTGTGTGGATTCAGAAGACTATTCATTAGAAAATTTTAATGATGATTTGTAATCACTAAAATATATAGATGAGGAAAATTCTACCTTTCATCAGTTAAGAATATTCATGAATGTGATTGAAAGTTTACATGAACATTTTGAATTCATCGACAATGATGAGGAACTCATTCTTATACAAAAGAAGGCATTGACTCCTTGTCCAGTACGAGGAAATTAGAAGACCCAAATAGCTGGGTCATTCCAAAACTTACACCAAACTAGGTTTTTAAAAGAAAATCTAAGTGGATTTTTAAGGCTTATGGCCTTGAAAATATACGTGAAAAAATGGTTACAATAGCCTTATTAAGATCAAAAGAAAGAGAAATTATCCATTCCAACGATGAACAACTCCGAAAGGTTCGTGATCTTGCATAACATCCAAATGACAAGTATTATTGTGTACAATTGGGAGTTGTACAAGTTCGTGTATAGGGATTATTTTGAGAAGAATGATCATACCTATTCAAGTTGCACTACTGGATAGATGTTAAACTATGTTTGGAAAAGTGTGAATAGGTGGTTTTCACACCAACTTAGCTTCGGGAGATACTTATGGGACTATTAAACTAGGATACATGGCTAGTCTCAAAGATCCAAATTTAAAATGAATTATGGTCTTACAAGTTCACACGTTTGGTCTAAAAGAATTACTTGACTTTGGTGAGGGAATAACAATACAATATAGGCTACACTACCATTTTATCAATTCAGTGAATCTTATACGAATGAACTCCATTACACATATTGAGGTTCATAGCCCAAGACATGATTCGATTAAACCTATTTACTCAATTGTGATTAATGCATAAAACTTAACTTTGCCAAAACGGTGGATTTTAGAACATATCATGTAACAAAGCGTGGTGGAAACTAATTGCTAGTTGGGACTTAAAATTGAGGAACTTGGTGATTAGGTATAAGTAACTCTACCAGGTCTAAGAAAATCAATTTTAAGGGGCAAAAAGGTTATAAACCTAGCATACCAAGGATTAATATACTAGACAAAGATAAAAAAAATGATACTATTAGTTTAGTAGAGAGTTATTCTCAAATAAGAATAATTTGCTATAAATATGTCCAAATTCTAACGTATAAAGATGATACTCCAAGTATGCGAATGATGATGAGTTATAAAATTCATTGTCATATATTAGTGCAAGGAACAATAAATACTTGCATTAGATCAAAACTATAGTTTCCAAAATATAAACCATATAAGCTAGATATTCTAATAGATACAAGAGCAACTAAATCTATAGCGAGAAAACAATGTTTTTTAGAAGATGTAACCATACTGTTAAACAAGAATTATGGAAACAGCTTAAAAAGCCTCACATAAATATTATTGCTGATAGAGGAGGTTAAGGTATGATTACGGAGTTTGTCCAAGATGTAACCATACTGTTAAAAAAGAAGATGTTCACTTTAAGGGAAGCCCTTTTTATAGACTACTTAGAGGTCAACTTCATTCTTGGAAACTCATTTTGCATGGACATGCAAAAGTGAGGCCTTTTGTCCAAGACAATGGTTATATCATTTTTAGAGGTCATACAATCCTAATTCTAGTAAAACCTAAAATTATCGAAGGCAAAAGAAATGGCAATAACCAAACCATATAATATTTCATATTTTTCAAAAGGAATTTGGTGGGTTCAACAAGAAACTAGTGAAGAAGATAAGGATGAACTAACTTGTAATGTTTCTCTTCAAAGGTTATATCCTAGTTATTTTCAAAACTGGATCGTATAAGGTAAATCATAGGAGAATGTTATCTTTGGTCCATACCTTGAGAACACAAATGAAACCACTCGTGAGGATAGAACTTTGACAAACAAGAGTTAGGGAAATCACTTTTTAGAACTTGATAACGTTATCAAGGAATTTAAAAAGTAACTTTCTCTATGTTTTGATGACAAAACATTAAAATTATGGGAAAGAAATGATATATTTTCTTCTATTAAGCTAAAAAATTCTAAAGATGAGATAAAATCATATTCTCGATGATACTCTCTAGATGTTGAAGAGGAATTTAGCAAGCAAATACCGAAACCTTATCAAATAGATTAATACGAGAAAGAAATAACCCCTACCTGTCACTAGCTTTTATTGTTATGAATAGAGTTAAGAAGATATAAGAAAAAGCTTGTATTGTAATCAACTATAAACAGTTGGATGAAAAAACTATAGATGATGCATATAAAATTCCTAACAAATTGACTTATTAAATAAAGCAAGATTTTGAAAAATTTACTCATGCTCTGATCTTAAGTCAGAATTTTGGCAGATCAGGATAATAGAAGACAACATACCTTTAATGAAATTTACATGCCCTAAAAAGTTATATGAATAGTTAGTCTTGCCATTTAGACTAAAGGAAGCACTATCCGTATTTTAAAGGACAATGGACAAGGTTTTGTTTGACTTGTTTAACTTTTGTGATATCAATATAGATGATGTTTTAGTTTTCAATAAAACAAAGGATGAATGTATAAATTATCTTAGACATGTAATCCAAAGGTTCCTTAATCATGGAATGATTATGTTTGAAACTAAGATAGAATGATTCCAAACTAAGGCTAAATTCTTAGAAATGGAATTCGGAGAATGTGGAATCTAACCTAGACCACATATCAAAAGAATTGCTAGATTTTCCTAATGTGCTTAAATAATTTCTTGGACTTGCTAACCAAGTGGGAGATTATGTTCCAAATTTGGCTACAATATTAAATGGATTAACAAAAAAAGCTGGCTTGAAAGTCTCATGGAAATGAACTATTGAGGATACTAATAGTGTTATTTGAACAAAAAAACTTGACTAAGCACTTAAAACCTTTACTACTTCTAAAAGAAATAGATCAGTTAATCATTTAAAGCGATGTGTTTGATCTCTATTTGGAAGGTGTGCTAAAAGCGAGAGGTACTAATAATATTGAATTGATAGTTTGATATTTATCATGAAAATTCACTTCACCAAAAACAAGATATCCCCCTCATGAAAAAGATGTTCTTGTGGCAAAGGAATATATTAACAAATTTTGATTATTTGTAATCAATCATGAATTTACTGTAATGATAGATTTTAAATATCTAACAACATTCATGAAATTGTCTCTAAAGGATAATAAAACTAGATTAATAAGGTGGCAAATTTGGATTGCAAAATATTGCATTAAGGTTGAATTTATACCTAGTAAATCTAATGTTATTGCTAACTTTTTGTCTAGGCACGTTGAAGAAATACTTGACAATGAGGACAATGAACAAGAAGGAAAGTGGAAGTCTTTACTCTTATTCCAAACGCAAGGCAAAAGGTTACCTTAGGCTAAACTACCATTCTAGGAATACTATAAAGTAAGAAACTTTGGCATCAAAGGATACTCCTACTATAGAGGAAATGGCTATTGTAATTAAGCAAATGGCCACTACTTTAAAAGGTAATATTGTTCAAAAATAGGTCACTATTAAAAAGCAAGTGTCTACTACTAAAAACAAGCAGATTTGCATTGTTGAAATACAAGAACTAGTATGTTCCAAGTCTCAACTATCATTGGAAACAAATACTTATGATAGGCAAAATCTAAAATATTAGAAGGCTAACACAACAAGCATAGTGCTTAATATGGACAATGCTGCTAAAACAAAGCGAACTAACGCAAAAAAGATAACTCCTTTACAGAACTTCAAAATTAGGGAAACCAATAAAAGACTTTAGAAAAGAAATAGCTAGAGGAAAACAAATTGTAGGAAGTCATTCAAAATTGTAAGACAACGATAATACTATGGAAAGTTTGGCTTTTCAAGAAAACCTAAAAATTGTTTGTAGCTAATAAAGCTTTGTAGGATGATTTAGAAGCTTAATACTGAATTGTAATAGCGATAAAATAAGACCAAGTGGAACTTGATCAACTATTCCAAAAGCTAGCTATAAGATTGCCATGGTTTAAGGTAGATAAGGTTTATCATGAAGAACAGAAGTTCTTAGGATGCCCTATTCTTCGACCTACATCAATCCAAAGGATTAGCGTAATTGATACATTTTTTATGTTACAGATGTCTTATCTCAAGCTAACAAATTTGATTTAACTAATAACCTATTTGTTTTAGACTAATTTAAAGGAATTACTTCAAGGACTAACAATTTACCTTTATAAAGCTATGGAATTGTTCATTCCATAGAAGACCTTTCAAAAATGAATTTACAAGGAACTCTTATAGAAATGATGTGTTAACTTAATGTCAATTAATGTACAAGAAATGTATCTTATAATACCAGATATGGTAAAACAAATGCTTTATGTATTAGATAGATAAAATAATACCTTTACATGCATGATAACTTCCTCGTTGCAAAAAATGAGAATATTCAACTTGTACAAACATGGGAATTTCTTCTAAAAGAACCAAGGTATCATGTACTGGTACACAACAAGGTTATAATGAGAACAACTACACTTTAAGTAATCTAAAAGAATGCCCAAAGAAAGGGATTATTTTAGACCTGGTTACATATCTCAAATATACTACAAGTTCGAACCAAACTTAATGAACTTCTCAAGAAGGATGCTATTGTCCATATAGATAAAGTAACTATAGTTATTTTATTGGACAAATATGCAAGAATTTTGGATACTTTATTTAGGCATCATAGGACCTAGATACAATCTATAATAGGTGGATTTAATCTTGCCAATCTCTTTTAGCAGGCTTTAGTAAAAGGAATGGAAGCCTTAGACAAGCCCAACGAGGTGGAAGATTTGACCAACCCTTAAATGGTCAACACGTACACATACATGTGTATCAGAGATACAGATGACAAGTGGCAGACTAGAATTTTGCCAAAACTCAAAGATAGACAAACAAGATTTGGCACACTTTTCTAACATTTGGGAAAAAGAACAATTGAGTAGAATTAATATATGGGAGGCAGTAAACCCAACGTCATACTTTTTTTATTTTATCTTTTTACAAGGTGAAAACCTATTAGACCACATATTTTTATCTTGCCTTTTAGATTAATTTGTTGGGCAGATTCAGCTACACATGAAATCCCAACCCTTTTCTCTTACTATAAATGGAGCGATTGTATTATTTTTGGAAGAGAAAGAATTACAAATATTAAAAATTATGAACATATGCATAGCATAAATAAAAATATTAAAAATTATGTGTACTCCTAACTACTTGTTCGATAGAATTAGCAAGGATTTTCAAAAGAGGTATTTTCTTAAAATTGTCTCTTATATTTTCATGTTTATACAATTTTTAAATTATGAATACATGCATAGCATAAATAATTTAACAAAATATGGACTTGACAAACTTTTTTTCATTTTCATCAAAGAAATGTACCGCCACAGAAGTGATAGTTGTACGTTAACCAGTTGTATTAAGACTCTGCATCAGAAAACTTGACCAACATTTTGTTTTGCCTTATGCCTAGTTTTTAGATGGACAACACATCAAGTTCACTACCTCCACGTTAATTCAGCTTAGCATATTTTTACTTTCAATTGGATTTTGGAATTTGCTAATGGACATTGACCACTTTCTTGGACAAGATCCACTTCTTCTCTTGTTGGACCACACTTAGTGGTAATTTCTTGGCAAAATTCCATTGGATTAGTGGGTGGCTAATATCTATGCAAAATAGGTTTGTATTTTCAGATGGAATGAATGAGTTTTGACATAATTTAGAAAAAGAAGGCACCATCCCTTCATTATTAATTAAATGTTGATTTGGATTTTTAATTTGTAAATTTTAATTAAATGGTGGGTTAGGGTTTGTTCTTATTTTTTTCTTTATATTTTGGTTCATTTATTTATTTTTATTTAGTGGGCTTGGGTTAAAGGTCTTATGTTTTATGATTTTCAGGGCTTGGGCTTGGGTTTTGGTTTTATTTTTACTTAATGGGCTAGGGTTCTAGGTCTTGGGTTTTATGATTTTCATGGCTTGGCTTAGGTTTGAGTTTAGGTTTTATTTTTACCTAATTTTGGCTAGGGTTTTGGGTTTCTTGTTGGTTTGTCTTCAACTCGATATCTCGAAAGCTCTACTCCAACCTTCAAGTTTTTTATCATCGAAAATGACCCTATTGAGTCCAAAATAGAGTGTTTATAGATGTCTTTTAATTTGTAGATTATGTATGTTGTGTAGTAAAATACTTACAAAATGTAACAAAGTATAAAGAAAAATACACCTAATCTTGGACCAACATAGACAAAAAACAACATGGACAAAGATAAAACTCTTTTGGTTTTCTAAGCCTATGTAAAAATAACCAAAGCCTAAAATAGTCCCACAAGACTTCAAAGGTTAGGTTGCCTTACTTCAAAGACAAACCTAAAAGATGTAAAAACCTAAAAATGTCCTTACAATGTTAAACTATCCTACCTTGATAACAAGTTCGACAAAAACACAATGTAGAAACCTAGAGATGTCCTTACAGCCCTAGACTACCTTTCTTCAATAGTAAGTCCAAAAAAAAAAAAGGAATGTATATACCTAGCAATGTCTTTAAAAGGTTACACTATCAACGAACTCCTAATCTCCCTTCCAATTTGATCACTAGTTTAAACTCATCCAACCCTAACACTAGTTCAACAAATGTCAGCCCTATCATTGTTCAAACACAAGATGTCTATTCTGGGTAGATTCATGATGAATTAGTCTCTTCTAAAATTTTTCAACAAATGATCTACCCCTTCTAGGTAGAACTAAAAGTAAATTGCCTCTTCCAAACAAATATATGATGGATTAGCCTATTATAGGCTTCTTCAACAAATGAGTTACCCCTTCTAGATAAAATTCAAAAATAAATTACCCTTTCTAGATGAGTTTACCAAAATAGGATGTTTCTTTTAGATCAACTTATAAGGGATTAACCTCTTTTGGGCATTTTTGACAAATGAACTATCTTTTATAGGTAGAGCTCAAAAGTAAATTGCTCCCTTTTTGGTGAATTTATCAAAATATGATATCTCTTTTGAACAAACCTACAATAGATTAGTCTCTTCTAGATATCTTTGACAAAGGTAAAGCTCATAAGTAAATTTCCCATTCTAGGTAAAGTTACCAAAATAAGATGTCTTTTATAGATGAATTTACAATAGATTAATATTTTTTTACACATCTCTAACAAATGAATTATCCCTTCTAAGCAGAGATCAAAAGTAAATTGCCATTTTTAAAAGAATCTATGAAAAATTTAGGATAAAAAACCCTTTTTAAGCTAACAAGGGACAAAAATGTGTTTCTAACGCAAATGTAATTTTCAGACAAATTTATGCATGTATCTTAAAAAATCCATCTTTTGCAATTTCTCTTACATATGTGGTTTTGAAAATTACAAATCAGATTACTTAGGGTGACTAGCTCACTTTGATAAAAAGTATTATTTATCAAATTATTTCACCTAAGTGATCCTTTTGGGTATTCAACTTAGCAAGGTATTCTTTTTTTTTTTTTTTTTTAATCCCTTAACTTTTGTCTAAGCCATCCTTTTGGGTTTTCAACTTAGTAGGGCTTTTTTTTCCATTTTTCTTTTTCTTAATCCCTTATATTTTGCCTAGGCCATTCTTTTGGGATTAACTTATAAGAGTTTGTTTCCTTTTTTTTTTCTTGATCCGTTATCTTTTTCCTAAGTTACCCTTTTGGTTTCTTTACTTAGTAAGAATTCCCTTGTTTTCTTTATTTCTTTTACTAAAAGAAAGCAAGTCTTAATCAAGCTTTTGATACAGATGCCTTTATTAAAGACACATTTTTTTTTTTTTTTTGCTTACTATAACCCTCCAATCATAAAAAAACGTAACACTAGTAAGTCGATACACAGAAACTTAACTAAGACAAATATAGACACGACTACCTTTAACATTGGTACTGTTGATTCACCATTTTTTAATAAACTTGCCATTTTTCAAAGCTTTCTATCCTAAAGGCCAACCTTTTTGGTTTTCTTGCCCCTAGGATCACTTTAGTCTTTTTTCTTTTGCTCTAACTTTTGCCTAGAAAGCCTTGAACAAATTTTCCCTTTAGCAAACTATATCTCTCATACAAAATACTTTTTGAGGTGGTCCAAGTTTACTAGTTTGACAAACTCATTTTCTCTCCATTAAATTCCTAGCCTTCACCTTCTTGCTAAATGCTTTAGCGATTATTCTTTAGTAGTTTTGGGTATGATACTATGCTTTCAGTTTCTTTTCATCAATTACACCAACTCTTGATAGTGATTTTAACCCATTCTAGCTTTAGAATCCTTACCTTTAAGGCTACTTATAAGTATTTCACTTACACCGCCATAGGTAATATTGCCTCAATTCCATACACTAAAGAGTAAGACATTGCTCTTGTCGAGCTTTTAGTAATGGTACAGTAAGCCTAAAGTGCCAAATATAATTTGTCAAGCCAATCTCAATGGGTTTGTATCATATTTCTTAATATAGTCTTCAAATTTTTACTTACTACCTCATTTGTTTGAGGACGATAAAATGAAGACTTGGGATGCTTAATCTCATACCCTTGGAGTAGGTCCTCTATTGCCCTTTTAACTTGTGTCTCATTATCAATGATCATTTATCAAGGAATCTTATATTCATTGATTTTCTAACATTATATAAACCTAGCCATTTGTTTTAGGCTAATTTTCTTAAAAGTCTGAAGTTTGACCCATTTAGTGAAATAATCGATTGCCACCATAATGTATTCATGTCTATTATATGTTGCTAGAGATATCTTTCCTATTGTATCGATCCCTCAAATTGAGAAAGACTAAGTTATACTAAACTACTTTAAGGGTGGGATATGGTTAAAAACACTATACAACATACTAAAAACATTATATATTAAATATTATTATTTTAAAAAACATGTTGTACATATAATCTGTGCTAAAATACGTATATGAATACATGTAATGCAAGCGAAAGCTAATGCTAAAAACAATATACAGTATCTTAAAGGAAAAGTCATAATTTGATAATATTTAATATTATCTGAAATATACATGATATTGTATATCATAAGCATGCACAAAACGTGTAGGACCCGCCGTCACGAGTACCCTTACTGCTGAGAAATACTGCTCTTTTATTAAATAAACTGGAAATCGGGTACCCACGATGGGAATCCTACGAAAATAAACTGCTGCTACTGATTACATAAAGCGAAAGCTGAATCTGAATCTGAGTACATTTACATCATATACAAGACCTCACAAGTCCAAAACTGAAATAAAATACATATACATGCTGAAAAGTGTGTGTGGGTCCTCTCTCGCAAACCTCAATCCACCCGCTCCTTGCCAATAGCAACAAAACATGAAAAGGAAGGAAAAAGAAAGGGATGAGTGATAAAGATCACCCAGTCCGCTCCTCGCCAACAGCAACAAAACCTGAAAAGGAAGGAAGAAGGAAGGGATGAGTGATAAAGATCACCCAGTAAGCGTTCCTTACTTCCCTCACCCAAGCAAGCAACAAACAAGCATACATACCTGGCCTCGGCCCTATTCATACATCTAGTCGCTTGCTGGCGCTGAAACTGATTACTGGTTATCTGTTTGCTTACTGTTTACTGAATATCATTATTAATGTATGTCATGTCATGCTGACTAAAAGTAACTGGTGATGATGCATGCATATGAATAATCTATATGTACCCGAAGATACCTGCTATACTGATCAGGCTGATGAACATAGAGATTCGACATCCTGGCCAAGTGGGCTGAACATTCTAGCTACTGGCTAGAAAACTGAATATGTAATACTGCTGAGCAATCTGACTGGTGTCAGAAAGTTGGATCCCACAGATGTCCCCTTAAGTTCACCCAAAACTATAACCCATACATTGATTTCTGACTGCTGAAAACTACTGAATTTAGATCCCTAGATCCTCTTTTAGGCAACATGCTATGCTCTAGTATGTATATGCATCATTTCTTATCTGGATTCTGGCTTATCTCGTGATTATTAGCCTTCTGGATGGATTACCAAGTCTTTACATTTCATTTTCTATAATTTCTGGAAAATTAAGCCGACGCACGAGCGTGTAGGGAAGACACACGGGCGTGCATGGTGTAGCATCCCAGGTTAGAAAAGCCCTTAGGGGAGAGTTTCAGGGTTAGAAATGAGATTCAGTGAGAGATTGGGAGTCTATCAGAGTTCAGGGGTGAGTTGGTAAGTTTCCAGAGCTGTGTGGCTTTCGTACGATTCCTTCTGGAAGGATTCGATTGTACGAATACGCGGGAAATGAATTAAGTTCATTTTCCCTTGTGCACGCCCGTGCATCATTGGTGCACGCCTGTGCGTGGCCTAGTATATAAGTGAGCCGAGAGATTTTGTTGTTCTTTTCTCACCGTTTTTGCATTCAGCCATTTTCTCTCTTCCAATTTCAGTTCCTCCCATTCCTAGAGAGGAGATTCAGCAGCCTTTAGCTCCCGATCAAGCTAGAAAGCGTAGAGAGTAGTGATTGAAGCTTGTTTTCAGAAGCATGGAGAGAGGTAAGTGTTCCTCACTTCTTCTTGCATTTTCCCGGCTTGTTTGATGAGTTATGATGCCATGGATGAATTGATTGCATGTTGATGATTGTTTGGAATGCTTATATGGCCTTGCATGTGGATTGTGATGATGAATTTCCACCCTTGAAGCATGCGTGTGTGTATGTATGGCTTTAGAAAGAGAAAGAAGAAGTTTCCATGGTAAACTTGTGATGAATGAGTGCATGTTGTATGTGAAGCTGGGATTGTGATATTTGAAGTGCTGGGAATGTATATTTGAAGTGTTATTGCAATTGGTTGTGTTTTGGTTGGCCATTTTGTGCATTTTCCAAGCGGTGCTTTGTTGAAGAACCAGACGCACGACCGTGCGCCTGCATGGCACGGCCGTGAGCCTGTATTTCTCCAGATGCACGCCTGTGTGCACGACGTATGCACGGCCAGAAAATGTACATGCACGCCCGTGTGTCCGCATATGCACGCCCGTGGGTAGGCATTTTCAGTAAAGGTAAATAGTGAATTCCAGTAGCTTGCACGACCAGACGCACGACCAGCGTACGGTCCCATGCGTCCTGGCTCACGCCCGTGCACTTTGATGCACGCCCGTGCATCAGCAGTTTTTCAGAAAAAGAATTAAAAATGAGAAATTAAGCATGCGAATTCAGAAAAAAAATGCTAATTGGCTTCAGATAAGCATCAATTGAGCATGAAATCAGATAATAAGCTGCATGTGCATATCATGACATGGCATGTAGTTTCAGAAAGAAGCAGGGGATCTGAATTCAACAGTATTTAGTATTCAAAACCCGATGTACGGGGAAGAGTATAGGGTGAATACGAGGGGGCATCTATGGGATCCAGCTTTCTGACACCAGTCAGAAATGCTCAGCAGTATTTCAGATTCAGATTTTTACCATCTGACACCAGTCAGATTGGGTAGCAGTTATTATTCAGCAGCTTTCTAGCCAGTAGCTAGAATGTTCAGCCCACATGGCCAGGATGCCGAATCCCTGTGTTCCACCCAGTCTGATCAGCATAGCAGGTACCTTCGGGTACATTCAGATTCAGTATTCAGATGCATGTACCCAGTGTTTCCAGTTAACATGAGATGACATACACATCATGACATGAATTCATATGATAATATTAAATGAATGAGATCCAGATGATCAGTTTTCAGACTCCAGCAAGCGCATAGATGTATGATTAGGGTCGAGGCCCAGGTATGTTTGATTTATATGATTGTTTGTGCTTGCTTGGATATTGAGGGAAGTAAGGAGCGCTTACTGGGTGATCTTTATCACTCATCCCCCTCCTTCTTCCAGTTTTTCAAGTGTTCGTGCTATGGCTGAGGAGCGGTTGGATCGAGGCTGACGGAGAGGGCACGCACACACACCCCGATCTCAGTATGTATAGCAGTTTTGGACCTGTGTGGTCATATGTATCTTTTGTATGTTTCCAGATGTATCCGAATGTACAGAAACAATATATGTATATGTGTAAAGGCCAGTATGAGCCCATTGTACAGAACAGCTATGTATATTTCAGTGATGTATATTCAGTTTCGCTTCCGCATGTGCAGAATTGTATAGTTTCAGGAAGTTTATTTTATTTCTGTAGGATTCCCGTCACGGGTACCCGTATTTTCAGATTATTAATAAAAGATCCCCAATATTATTCAACAGCAGGGGTACTCGTGGCGGCAGCTCCTGCACATGGGACACACACGGCCGTATAGGGTAAGGGCACACGACCGTGTGGCCAGACGCACGGGATCGTGCGCCAATCGTGCGACCAACCGTGCAAGCTTCTGGAATCTGGGTGTATTTTTACTAAAAATCAGGCACACGGTCGTGCTCCTCAGGACACACGGTCGTGTCCTCTGTATTCAAGTCGTGCGCACTTTGTGCACACGGCCGTGTCCTTGCAGAAACAAGGGCATACGGGCATGCTCTTACGGGCACACGGCCGTGTGTCTTGTCCTGCTCAGACCTGGCCCGCCTGAAACTGCAAGAAACCAAGCGATTTCGCATCCAAATTCAAATTAATCAAAAACACACATCAATGGCACTTCTATAATCACATATCCATCATCAATTTCATCATTCCTCAACTACTTCTGGATCCACCATAAAAATCTATTCTTTCTCTCACTAACACACTCACAAACAAGCAAGCATGCATTCTGGGTGGAAAATCATCATACAAGGCCTCACATCATTAACATGGAAACAAACAAACATACACAACATACTGGAAATGGAAACACACATTTCTAACATCATCACACATTAAAATGCAAGCTGGGAACGTTGGAAGAAGTAAGAGAAAGCTTACCTCTCGTCATTGCTGTTGGAAATCTCTAACTCAAGCTATTCTCTGTGCTCTCTTTTTGGATTGGGTGCTGCTGGAAGCTGAATTTCACGCCTAGGGCTGAGAGCTGCTGAACAAGAGAAGAAAATGGCTGAAATGGGTAAGAATGAAACTAAATCTCCCATCTCTCTCTCTTTAATCCCACCTGCACGGGTGTGTAGGGCATGGTGCACGGGAGTGCACCAGGGAAAATGAATATAATTTATTTCCCGCGTTTCACATGATTGAAACCTCCCTAAAAGAATCATACGAAGGCCACATAACTCACCCCTGAACTTTTCTAAACTCCCAACCTATTCCTGAATTCTTTTTCTAACCTCAAAACTCTACCCCTAAGGGCTTTTCTAACTTGGGATGCTACAAAACTCGAGCTAGCATGCTAACTATTGAAAATTGAATAAACTATACATGTATGTACAAAACTATACATAATAATTAAACACAGGTATAGACCCATTCTAAATCATATCTCACTCTCTAGCCATCATGCTCTAACATAACTCCTCGAAACACTGATCTACAGGAGAGGAAAAATGAGAGGAATGACTGACGAGTTAATAAATAATTTTTATCTCAACTGTCAAGCAAGTTCCTACTCTGTTATATTTTCGTGACTAGCCATGAAACTTTGACTTTCTATCTTGTCTAAATCTTTAGCTGATACCATGTCTAATCTTTTTCTTTTATAGAGCTGTGATTCTCAACTTGTTTATTTTGATATCTTTATACTAAGTTTATTATAAATCCTTATCTGGTAGACTTTGCTTATTCTATCTTATGCCATGTAGGTTTCTCTTTCTTCTTTACTTATCTTGTCATCTATATTTCTGATTTATGCCATGCTATAAATATATATATAAGTATATGTATATAGCATGGTATGAAAGATCAGGCTTACGTAACTTATCACACTTTTATTCTTTTTTCTTGTCTTATTATCTTTCTTATTAATATCTAATTATAACATTCTTATTTTGTGGCATTCATTAATTATCATAAGTCCTAAAAATCTGATTGAAGCTTCATTCTATTTCTTGTATCATGCTCTGATTCTTTTTTATTCTGTAATTTACTTATTTTGTTACTAATTTGGTAATCTACACTATTTCTCTTTTAATATTATCAGATTTACTCAATTTGGCTATCACTAATCATAATCATTTTTGTTCTTTTTCTTCTTATACTGAGTATGACACGATATGAAACATGTTGAAATCTTATCTATGTTGAAAATCATGTATGGCCCTTGGGTCTTTTTTATGATAACTTTTTCTAAAAACTTTTACTGAAAATAACTACTAAGGTCCATAGATCCTTAAAATCAATGCATCTGAAATTTATCTATTATGTACAAATACATTATATACATAAAAATTGTATCCAAAACTATTATGCTGATCAAACTGATGAATATAAAGATTTGACACTCTGACTATGCGAGCCAAACCATGCTAGTGATTGTAGGACCCGCCGCCCCGAGTACCCCTGCTGCTGAAGAATACTGTTCTTTTTATTCTTTAAACTGGAAATTGGGTACCCGAGACAGAAATCCTACGAAAAAGAAACCTGCTGATCTAATTTACATTGCACGCGAAAGCTGAAACTGAAACTGAATGTACAATGAGCCCATAACTGGCTTTTCATATACATATAACTGTTTTGTACATCTGTTTTTACATCTAGAATATACAAAATACATACAAGACCTCACAGGTCCAATACTAAAAAGAAAGTACATGCTGGAGATGTGTGGGGTCCCCTCTCGCCAGCCTCAGTCCACCCGCTCCTCGCTAGTAGCAATAGAACCTGAAAAGGAAGGAAGAAGGAAAGGGATGAGTGATAAAGATCACCCAGTAAGCATTCCTTACTTCCCTCGACCCAAGCAAGCAACAAACAAGGGCATACATACCTGCTCTCGGCCCTATCATACATCTACGCGCTTGCGGGTGCTGAATCTGGATTCTCATTATCAATTAATTACTGAAATGAATGTCATGACATGGTATCTGAAATCTGAATATGCATGCATGCAAATCTCTATATGTACCCAAAGGTACCTGCTGTGCTGATCAGACTGATGAACACAAGGATTCGGCATCCTAGCCAAGTGGGCTGAACATTCTAGCTACTGGCTAGAAAGCTAATAACTGTGTTGAGCAGTCTGACTGGTGTCAGAAAGCTGGGTCCCATAGATGCCCCCTCGAGTTCACCCAAACTGTAACCCATACATTGGGTTCTGAATGCTGAAATCTACTGAATTCAGATCCCTGGATCCTCTTTCAGGCTATATGCTATGTTATGTATGCTTATGCATCTATTCTTGTCTGAATTCTGGATCATCTGATGATGATTAAGCTTTTGGATAGATTACCAAGTCTTTATAAGTAAATTTCTGAAATTTCTGTCAAATAAAGCTAAAGCACGGGCGTGCAAGGGAGAACGCATGGGCGTGCACTTGCACACACGGTCGTGCAGGCCAAGGGCACACGGGCGTGTGCCTAGACACACGGGACCGTGCACCGGTCGTGTGCCTGGTCGTGCAAGCTACTGGAAGATTTGGCCATTTCATGCATAAAGAGAACACACGGTCGTGTGCCCAGCATTCCAGGTCGTGTGCTCATCGCGCACACGGGCATGCGCTCGCAAGAACACAGGCACACGGGCGTGCGTCTACGGACACACGGGCGTGCACCTGGGTTTGCAGCAGCAGACCTCACCTGGAAATGCCGGAAACCCAACCTAATCTCAACCAAATTCAAATTAAACTGAAACGTGCATAAATGGCACTTCAAATGGCTTCTTCCAGACTCTACCTCCCAAATGGCTTCTTCCACACGCTGACTGCGCCATAACACTTTGACCAGTGGAATCTCTTTATTTCTGAGGACCTTGACTCTGTAGTTGAGAATCTGAACAGACACTTCTTGGTAGCTCAAGTCTTCTGCCAACTCTATCTCTGAAAACTGAAGAACATGCGATGGATCACCCATATAGTTCCTTAACTGAGACACGTGGAAGACATTATGGATTCTGTCCATACTGGTTGACAGTGCTAATCTGTAGACGACTGTCCCTACTCTCTCAAGAATCTCGTAGGGACCAATAAATCTGGGCGCTAACTTTCCCTTCTTCCCAAATCTGAGGACTTGCCTATAAGAAGCAATCCTCAGAAATACCTTACCGCCCACTGCGAACTTTATCTCTCTGCGTCTAAGATCAGCATAACTCTTCTGACGATCTTGGGCCTGTTTCATCCTCTGCTTGATGATCTTGACTTGCTCAATCATCCTCTGAGTAGTCTCTGGTCTCACTGCCAACTCCAAAGAATCTCTCTCCCGAATCTCATCCCAATGGAGAGGAGATCGGCACTTCCGACCATACAACGCCTCGAATAGAGCCATCTGAATCGTCACCTGATAACTGTTGTTGTAGGCAAACTCCATTAGAGGAATCAACTCTGCCCAATCGGTCTGAAAGTCCATACAACATGCTCTCAGCATATCCTCTAATATCTTATTCACCCTCTCAGCCTGGCCATCTGTCTGAGGGTGATATGCTGAGCTAAAATGCAGTCTGGTTCCTAATGCTCTCTGCAGAGACCTTTAGAAGGCTGATAAGAATCTGGAGTCTCTGTCTGACACTATCGTCCTGGGAACGCCGTGGAGTCTCACCACCTCTCTGATGTAGAGTCTGGCTAACTGCTCTGTAGACATTCCCTGTTTGACTGGCAGGAAATGTGCTGACTTGCTGAGCCGATCTACAATCACCCAAACTTCATCATATCCCCTCTGGACTCTGGGAAGACCCGAGATGAAGTCCATGGAGATATCATCCCATTTCCACTCAGGAATACTCAAGGGGTGAAGTAATCCTGAGGGTCTCTGGTGCTCCGCCTTCACTTACTGACATATTAGGCATCTGGAGACGAAGTCTGCTATGTCCTTCTTCATCTCTGACCACCAGAAACTTCTCTTGAGGTCTCTATACATTTTCGTGCTGCTTAGGTGTGCTGAATACACCGTACTGTGCACCTCTGACATTATCTTCTGTCTCAGCTCTGAACTCTGGGGCATACATACTCTGCCTCTGAACCTCGAGATCCCATCACTGAACTCAAAGTCAGGCACTGCTCTCTCTGACATCTTCTTAAGCATACTTTGAGTCCACTCATCTGACATCTGACACTCCCTGATCTCATCATATAGGGAAGATCTGATACGCAGCCTGGAGAAATCCACAGACATCACCTCAATCTGCTCTCTGATCAACTCATGCTGTAGCTCTCTTTGAACTGATAGGCTGGATAGAGCTACTCGCCTACTCAAGGCGTCAGCCACCACATTGGCTCTCCCTGGGTGGTATTTGATGTCGCAATCATAGTCCTTCACCAGCTCTAACCATCTCCTCTACCTCATGTTGAGCTCCTTCTGGGTGAAGAAATATTTCAGAATTTTGTGGTCTAAATATATGATGCATCTGACTCCATACAGATAGTGTCTCAAAATCTTCAGGGCAAAGACGACCGCTGCTAACTCTAGGTCGTGGGTAGGGTATCTCAACTTGTGATCTCTCAATTGCCTAGAGGCGTAGGTAATCACCCTACTATTCTGCATCAAAACAGCCCCGATCCCCTGCTGGAATGCGTCTGTATAGATGTCGAACTCTACCCCCTCCTGGGGTAGTGCCAAAATTGAAGCGCTAGTCAACCTCTCCTTAAGCTCCAGAAACCGTGTCTCGCACTCCTCTGACCAAACAAATGGAGTCTCTTTCCTAGTCAAGGCAGTAAGAGGCCTTACTAGGCTAGAGAACCCCTCAATGAACCGCCTATAATAGCCTGCTAACCCGAGGAAGCTTCTGACTTCTTTCACTGTCTTCGATCTCGGCCAACTCAAAATCGCTTCCACCTTACTGGGGTCCACTGATATCCCATCTGTTGTCACCACGTGGCCTAGAAATGCCACTCTATCAAGCCAAAACTCACACTTGGAGAACTTGACGAACAACTACTGGTCTCTCAACCTCTGAAGCACGAATCTCAAATGCTCCTCGTGCTCTGCCACACTTCTGGTATAAACCAGAATGTCATCTATGAATACCACCACGAACCGATCCAAACAGTCATGAAAGACCCGGTTCATCAAATCCATGAAGATGGCTGGGGCATTGGTCAACCCAAAAGGCATAACCACGAACTCGTAATGCCCATAACGAGTCCGGAAGGCAGTCTTGGGGACATCTCTCTCTGTTACTTGGACCTGATAGTAGCCCGACCTCAGTCAATCTTGGAGAAAACTGCTGCACCTCTCAACTGATCAAAGAGGTCGTCAATCCTCAGCAGAGGATATTTATTCTTCACCGTCACTCTGTTCAACTCCCTGTAGTCGATGCACATCCGCATTGACCCGTCTTTCTTCTTCACAAATAATATTGGAGCTCCCCACGGTGAACAGCTTGGTCTGATAAATTTCTTATCCACCAGCTCCTGTAACTGCTTCTTCAGCTCTTGGAGCTCAGCTGGAGCCATCCGATACAGAGCCTTGGAGATAGGAGTCGTACTAGGGAGAAGCTCAACACTGAACTCCAACTCCCGGTCTGGAGGTAGCCCTAGCAACTCATCTGGGAAGACGTCTCTAAAATCTCTTACCACGGGCACTTCATCGATACTTGGCCCCACTGAACCGCTGCATACTACATTGGCCAAGTACCCTACACATCCCTGCCTCATCAATCTCCTCGTCTGGATGCATGAGATCATCATACTCTCTACTCTGCCCTCACCAAACACGAAGTAATCAGGGCCTATGTGGAATCTAATATTTTTCCTTCCACAATCTATCTCGGCATCATATTTCCCCAAGAAGTCCATCCCCAAGATCATATCGAAATCTGCTAACTCCAACAGAATCAGGTCAATACTCATGGGTCTACCCATCACCTCTATCATCTGATCCCAGAGGACTCTATCACTCACCACATAACCCCCATCTGGCATCTCAATTAGGATACTCCTATCAGCCACACTAGGGTCAACCCCTAATCTCTCTACCACTCCCCTGGAAATGAAGTTGTGTGTGGCCCCGCAATCAACCAATATAAACAAAGGAGTACCAAGGTAAAGAATCTGACCAGTAACTGCATGGGATATGGCATCTGCCTGTTCTTGGCAGACAGCATAGACTCTGGCTCTGCCGCCACCTCCCTCTCCTCCTGAAGTACCAGCACCTCCTTCAGGTGCTCCAACTCCAGGCCTGGGAAAGTCTGCTCTACCCCGCTCGGCTCCACCTCTCTCTGCACTGCCT
This sequence comes from Anacardium occidentale, assembly GCA_026122585.1. NCBI lineage: Eukaryota > Viridiplantae > Streptophyta > Magnoliopsida > Sapindales > Anacardiaceae > Anacardium > Anacardium occidentale. Next base: position 45,245 of record JAJEJH010000220.1, read on the forward strand.
CTAGGTGGACCTTCTCTACCTTTGGGCTGACTACCACCACCTCTGCTGGGCCCAACACCTACTCCACCTCTGGCTGGGCACTTAAACATCCTGTGCCCTGGCTGACAGCACAAGTAGCATATGATCTGGCCAGCAAGGCACTCGTCTGAATGACGTCTGCCACATCTAGTACACTGTGGCAAGGAAAACTGTGGTGCAGTCCTCTGTCTCTGGACACCTCTGGCTGATCTCTTGGCCGACATCGGCCTCTTGCCCTTATCTCTGTCATCTGCTCTCTCAGCTGCTCGGCTTATGACGCCCATCCTCTAAAGACCGGCCTCTGATCTGAGGGCTTTCCCCAAAGCATCACTGAACTACTGGGGAGGATACAGTCCAGTCAAGACATCCTTGGCTATTGCAGGATGCAAGCCATGGATGAACTTCTGTACTCTTCCCAACTCAGTCCCCGTCAAACTAGGGATAAACTTTGCCAAAGCGTTGAACTTTGTAATATATTCCTTCACCGAGCTGGACCCCTCAACCAAATCGATGAACTCTTGGGCCTTTGCATACATCAACTCTGAACCCCGATACTCGGCATCAAATAGCCGTATGAATTCTGCCCACGTCATCTGCTTCTCACTGATGGTAGCCTTAGCTAGGCCCCACCAAACCTTGGCATCACCCCGGAGATGGAATGACACAAATCGGACCTTCTCTCTCTCTGATAACGTGAAGATACCCATAATACGCTCCATTGACTCAATCCACTCCTCTGCCACCGCTGGATCTCTAGACCCACTGAACTTTATCGGCTGATACGGCTCTGACAGATGGTAAATGGGATGTAACCTCTCTGAAGAACTTGTACCCACTGTCTCTGTACTCATAACCTGACTGTACTCTGTAAACCCAGCTAGATACTGATACCCCTCTCTGACAGGCTAAGGCTGAAACTGATAACCCTCTCTGACTGATTGAGGCACTGAATAATACCGAGGCTGAGGCTGTGACTGTGGCTGTGGCTGTGGCTGTGTTGTTCTTCTTCTTGAGGACTGATAAATCTCAGGCTGAGGGGGATTAACTCTGACTGGCTCTTGAACAATACCCACACCAGCCTGCTGAAGACTCTCTCTGACCACTTCCCCTATCATTTCTCTAAGCTGATCTTGCCTGACAGACACATGGGAGGAACTTTGAGATCGCCGCCCCCTACCCACACTCACACTCATGGGACGGACAGGAGGACTACTACTGGCCTCATCTAGGTATCTAGGGACATATTCCTCTTCTCTATCTATAGCATCACGAGCAAACAGGGGTTAGAAACATGAAACAAATCAAAGCTGGAAAGAAAATACATGACTGTGCTGTGAGGAGGGTCTGGACGATGGCTGCGAGGGAGAGAAACAGACACCACACACTTACAACTTAAATCTCTACTAAAATGGCACAGAGAACACGCTCTAATACCAACAATGTAGGACCCGCCATCCCGAATACCCCTGCTGCTGAAGAATACTGTTCTTTTTATTCTTTAAACTGAAAATTGGGTACCCGAGACGGAAATCCTACAAAAAAGAAACCTGCTGAACTAATTTACATTGCACGCGGAAGCTGAAACTGAAACTGAATGTACAATGAGCCCATAACTGGCTTTTCATATACATATAACTGTTCTGTACATCTGTTTTTACATCTGGAATATACAAAATACATACAAGACCTCACAGGTCCAATACTAAAAAGAAAGTACATGCTGGAGATGTGTGTGGGGTCCCCTCTCGCCAGCCTCAGTCCACCTGCTCCTCGCCAGCAGCAATAGAACCTGAAAAGGAAGGAAGAAGAAAAGGGATGAGTGATAAAGATTACCCAATAAGCATTCCTTACTTCCCTCGACCCAAGCAAGCAACAAACAAAGGCATACATACCTGCTTTCGGCCCTATCATACATCTACACGCTTGCGGGTGCTGAACTGGTTACTGGATTTACTGATTCTCATTATCAATTAATTACTGAAATGAATGTCATGACATGGTATCTGAAATCTGAATATGTATGCATGCGAATCTCTATATGTACCCAAAGGTACCTGCTGTGTTGATCAGGCTGATGAACACAAGGATTCGGCATCCTAGCCAAGTGGGCTGAACATTCTAGCTACTAGCTAGAAAGCTAATAACTGTGCTAAGCAGTCTGACTAGTGTCAGAAAGCTGGGTCCCATAGATGCCCCCTCGAGTTCACCCAAATTGTAACCCATACATTGGGTTCTGAATACTGAAATCTACTGAATTCAGATCCCTGGATCCTCTTTCAGGCTATATGCTATGCTATGTATGCTTATGCATCTGTTCTTGTCTGAATTCTGGATCATCTGATGATGATTAAGCTTTTGGATGGATTACCAAGTCTTTATAAGTCAATTTCTGAAATTTCTATCAAATAAAGCTGAAGCATGGGCGTGCAAGGGAGAACGCACGGGCGTGTACCCAGACACACGGGACTGTGCACCGGTCGTGTGCCTGGCCATACAAGCTACTGGAAGATTTGGCCATTTCATGCATAAAGCGGACACACGGACGTGTCCCTCAAGACACACGGTCGTGTGCCCAACATTCCAGGCCGTGTGCTCATCGCGCACACGGGCGTGCGCTCGCAAGAATATAGGCACACGGGCATGTGTCTGCGAACACACGGGCGTGCACCTGGGTTTGCAGTAGTAGACCTCACCTGGAAATGTCGAAAACCCAACATAATCTCAACCAAATTCAAATTAAACTGAAACATGAATAAATGGCACTTCAAATAACACATATACATCATCAATTTCATCATCCATCCCGAACTACGAAATCCACCATGACAAATCAAACTTTGTCTCACAACACACACACACAACAAAGCATGCATGTAGCTGGATGGAAAATAAGCATTTAAATCATCATTTCATCACCTATAATCAACCAAACATGCTGGAAATACAAGCACACATTCCAAACATCGTCAAACATGCATCAAGCAAGCTGGGAATGCGCTGAAGAACTAAGAAACACTTACCTCTGGACATAGCTACTGGGAATCTCAAACTCAAGCTAATCTCTCTGATCTCTAGCTGGATTGGAAGCCGCTGGAAGCTGAATCTCACGCCTAGGGCTGGGAACTACTGAACAAGAGAAGAAAACTCGACTGAAAATGGGTGAGAAATGCAATAACTCTCCCGTCTCTCTCTTTTCTACCCACCTGCACGGGTATGCAGGGATGGTGCACAGGAGTGCACCAAGGGAAAATGAATGAAATTCATTTCCTGCGCTTCACATGATTAAAACCTCCCTAAAGGAATCATACGAAGGCCACACAGCTCTGGAAAACTACCATCTCACCCCTGAACTCTTCTAGACTCCCAAACTATTCCTGAATTCTATTTCTAACCCCAAAACTCTACCCCTAAGGGCTTTTCTAACCTGGGATGCTACAGTGATATACCAGAAGTTAAAACTGATGCATAACCAGCACTTTCTCTAACAATCTTGTTTAATGATTATGTCTTTTCTAACGAACGTTGGTTCCCTTTTTAATGATGTATGAACTCATAAATACCCTCTTGTATTCACCCTTAAAAATGATGTCCAGAACATTGTCTTTTTACTTTTTAAAATATATGCATATGGATCCCTTGATGCATATAATGCATGATGTTTACTTATCTTGGCTTTTTCTTAAGTTTCTCATACTTAAATGAATTTGAAACTCAATTCAGTGCTTAATTTTTTGTTTTGTATTCTGTTATATGTATCTATTAGCTTTCTATTTAATTTCTAGATTTTGTGTATTGTTCTGATTTTGTGTTACGTATGCTGAAGTAGTGTTTTAGCTATCTATACTATGAATATGTTTCTTGATGTAGCTTCTAATTCCATAGCTTTTCAAGCTTATCTTAAATTCTTATTCTGGTTTTGTTACTTTTCAAACTTGATAATAAGTTTTGGGTAAATTACTATGACCTTTAGCTATCATTTCTATATGTTTCTTGCTACGGGTTTTTAGTTTTATATAATCCTTTTACTAAAGCTCTAAATTATGTTTCTCTTGCTCTTTTTTTTTTTCTTCTCTGTCTTTCTTTTTTTTTCCCTTTTTTTTTTTTTGTTTCTGTTTTGTTATATTCTTTCTGTCATTTTTGCAAAACTTATCTGTTGCACAATTGTGCACTTTAAGATGTACAATCATATGTCAAGTACACGGTCATGGCCTTAAGTGCACCGGTATGTATAACTTTACATGCATACAATCGTATGATCATATGAAATTAGGAACACACATAACCATGACTTTAAGACACACGGTCGTGTACCCAAAGACATCACTACTTTGACCTTAGTCATGCATGCATATACGCAACCATGACTATATAGAAATATGATAGCAAGATCGTGTGTTTTAAGGGTTCACGATAATGTGTCATGACTTGCTTTTGTAACTCTATCTCTGAAACTTACAGAACACAACCTAAACTCAACCAAATGTATAATCAAACTTAATCTAACATACATACATGCTACATACACTATTCTATAAATACTTTCTCTAGCAAATATCATCTAATCACAGCCAAATATGCTCAAAATCCCTAAACTACACATACAAATATACATATATACATACAACATGCTTCTACCTCCAAAATCTTTCTTCTTTCATCATCTTATCATATACTCATGCTTCTTAACTCAAGACACATTTTACTCATCATTCCAACACATATATAAGGAAACACATGTTATAAAGAAAAAAAGGAAAAGAGGCAAGAAATTTCTTACCTCAAGCTACTTATAGTTTCTACTCTCTAACTCTTGCTAGATTCCTAGTTGAAATGGTTGTTACAAATTGATATCTCTTTCTACAACCTGGTTAGGGTTAGTTGAGAAAAAGAAGAAGAGAAATGGATGAAAGCTAGTTGAAACTGAGAAAACTTTGTTTTATATAGCTGCACTGACAATGAAGGAATACATGATCATAAAACCTAAAGATACACGATTGTACATCCTCTTTTCATACCATGTGCACAGTTGAAAGGATATATAGTCATATGTCCAAAAGACGCACGACGCATGATCATGCTCTAAAGAATCACAAATTTTCAACTTCTTGTGCAATACATGGGAAAACCTCCCAAAGCAACCCATGTATACATCATATAAGGCCTCTTAAATGACTATACCACTCCTAAACCCTTTCAAATCTATTTCTTACTATTAAATCTTTCTCTTTAACCCCAATTTTTAAAAAAACCATTATAACCTCAAAATGTTATACTTACAGTATAATAATAAAGTTATGGATGCCTCTAGATTGGCCACCATATATAATTATAGGATCCTCATAATTAAGTTACAGATTGATCCTTTCATCATGATTTCACTAACCTAGGGATATTTATATTGACATATGTGCAAATATAAGTACTTACAGATATTAAGTACCACTATAAGATGTTTAAATATGATCTAACTTAGATTTATACCATCGAGAAAATTAGTTGTAAATCACCAATTAAAAAAAATGCGCATAGCTTATCTCATACTTGACCTATCTATGTTTTCATGGGTTATGCTTTCTCATTCTTTCTTATTAGGTCATTGGTCATATAACAAATGGCTTCTCTTTTCATATCTTTTACCATGGATCACATAACAGTATGACATACTTGTCTACAATTTTCACCACATATCACACAGTTGTAACTTGCCATATAGATCACACAACATATGAATAAACATCCATAAGCGAAGCCATAGATAACATAGCATATGGCTCATTCTCATAATATATATCTCAATTCACACAACTTATGACTCTTTCTTATAACTTACGCCTTAGTACTATGCACTTTTTAAGCATGTTTTGACTTCTTTACACACAACTATAACATCCTATTTTCTCTGGGGGAAGTTCATTAAAATGGGTGTTTTGCCTTTTGGGACAACCATTCATGCTTAATCTTATGGAACTAGTGTTTCTCCTACTAGAACAATTGTTCAACTTTTTACTCTTTAATAGTTGTTTGTGCTTTATAAACGACTATCTAGATTAGCTTTTTTAATAATGGAACAATTGTTCATGAACTTGAAACAAGCATTCCATTGGGTTTGTTTTATCGATTCCGCATTTCAATCAACATTATTTTAATGTCCTATCGCAAAAATGTAACTCTTATAGGTACCACGGTCATTCATTCATCTCATCTCCTAATCTTGCATGCAATAACATCCAAAATACCAATATGATTGGAAATTATGGAATTGTAAATCTCATATTCATTTTTTCATTTATCATTCATGCTCAACAATTAATTCATGCCATCATGTATATCTATCAATCCCAAATAAAGTTTTTAACATTATTTTGTACTTAATATCATACATTTCATTTCAAATATATCTGTATGCTTATAGGCCATAAGTTCCATAACTTTACAAAGGATGGGATAATCCGAACTACTTTTCCTCTGTGAAATGTTAATATTCAAGCTTGAACTCCATTAATCTTGAGTTTGGAAACATTAGAACTCAATACTCACACTCTCTTGATCTCTTTAAATTTAAATGAGTGAAGATGCATAAAATTTTTTTATTCTCAAAATGAAACTCTTTTATATAAATTTTCAAAAATAATTGTTTGAAACAGATGTTTCATACAATTACCCAAAAAAATTAAAAAAAACACATGTTTCATATTGTAGAACATGTGTTCTAAGTAGTTATCCTACTTAATCATGCATTTCCCTCTTTTTAAACCACATTTAGTTATAAATGGCGAACAATCACTACTTAGTCTTCTTTTCTTACTTAAATCTACTGAACTTAAATCACGCGAGATGCCCAAAATGATTCTGGGACGCGCCCATGAGAGTAAAGTTCATGATAAAAAATGGGTTCGTTTTGTTGTTTTACAGCTTCAATGGTTGCTGCTAATAACACATCATACGACGTCTATGCACCAACAACTAGGCATAATTGCCTGCCTACAGCTCCAACTGATTTTTCATTTTCATTTTATATTTTAGAAAATAAAAATGATTATTATTTCTTTTACTGTTAATTTTTAGTTGAGAGAATTAAATTTTGAATGAAAAAATATAAAAAGTAGTCAAGTTGGACCTTAAATTGGAAAAAATATTAATCACACAAAATAAAATTTTCTATACATTGCTCAATGTATAGCAAACAATGGGAACATGTTATGAATGAGAATCACGCGGCAAAAATGCAACAAGACACGAAGCTTAATAAATAAATAATAAAAATGAACATTAAATGGTTTGGTTCCTTCTTACGTCCCATCTCGCTCTCTCAATGAAATTAAATCCAAAGCCGGCCTTAAATCAGAAATCATCCTCACTCTCACCTCTTTCACACTTTCTAACAATTTCTTTGTCCAAGGTTTAAGAGAAGTACCAGAGTTTTTGATAAGAACAGACGTATCTAAGATATCTTCATAATATAATTTTTAATTTTTATGTAATTAAAAAAGTATTATAATCTTTAAATGCTTGTAAGTATATTTATTACATCGTCGGAGGAAATTTGCATTCTTCAAAACCCAACTTCCTCTTCTCTCCGCCTATCAAGCTCCTACAATTTTACGTTGAAACTTTCTTTCATGGCAATCTTAGATCTTAACCTGGGTTTAGCTTTTGGTGGTTCAAGCTCCTCTTCTGGGAGTTTTGGTTCAACCGTAGTTAACGGCGACAGTTCCGAAAACTACTCCTTTTCATCGGAGTTGAATGCCTCCACTCTTTCTTTCAGTGTCTTAAAAATCAACAACCATGATGACAGGAATTGTAACACTAGCATTGATAATGTTGAGAAAGTGTTTGACAGCGAAGGGGTGGACAACACCTCCGCCACCATCCAGTTTTTTCCTGAGGGGAAAGGGAAGGCTTCAACTTCAAAAAGACTTCACGGTTTGAATCATATTCATGGTGGACTGAACGCTTGTAATATGTTAAAGCCCCAGCCCCAGCTCACGAAAAAAAGTCGGCGGGGACCGAGGTCCAAAAGCTCGCAGTATCGCGGTGTTACGTTTTACAGAAGGACCGGGAGATGGGAGTCCCATATTTGGTCAGCGAACTTGAACTACCTAAATTTTTTTTTTTTTCATTTAAAGATTTCCAAAGTTCACATTTTGATATGATTTTTGCTTTGTTCTTTTTTTTTTTTTTTTTTTTTTGCAGGGATTGTGGAAAGCAAGTCTACTTGGGTGAGTACTCGTGTTGTGTGATCTTCTGTCAGCTGTTTCGGATACTAACGTTTAAAATTTTTGCAGGAGGTTTTGACACGGCTCTTTCTGCGGCAAGGTCCATAATATTTAAAGTGCTTTTAAATCTTCTTTTGTTTTTTCCGGATATGATTATGATGTCATAGTATAGAAAACTTATCTTATAATTTAGGGCATATGATCGAGCGGCAATCAAGTTTCGTGGTGTTGATGCGGATATAAACTTCGATATCGGTGATTACAGTGAAGAAATTGAGTCGGTACGTTGGAGACCTGAATGAGTATTCTCATATAAGGGGTTAATGAAAGAGCTTATCGGTTTATATATTTTTCTCCATTTGCTTAATTTTTGTTTTCTGCAGATGAGTTTTTACTCAAAAGAAGAATTTGTGAATGTGCTGCGCCGCAATAGCTACGGCTTTTCAAGAGGATCGTCAAAATACAGGGGAGTTACGCTACACAAATGTGGGCGCTGGGAAGCTCGAATGGGCCAGTTTCTAGGCAGGAAGTAAGAAGCTCTTCCTTCTAGTCTGCTCTTGTTGATGCGTTTCTCTTGTTATTTTTTTTTTAATTTATGATTTTTGTTTCTCCCCCCTGATATTTGGAAGTCATTTCAATTTGATTTTCACTTGCTTTAAAGTTGTGAAATGAACCAATCATCTCGTGCTTTGCAGGTATGTATATCTTGGTCTGTTCGACACTGAGACTGAAGCGGCGAGGTCTAGATGATTTTGAAACCCATCATCCTTCACGGAGTATTTTAAAATTTACTTTCTTTTAAACCCAATGTTTGCTATTGTGGAAATCAGGGCTTATGACAGGGCAGCCTTGAAATTCAATGGAAACGATGCGGTCACCAACTTTTCCCCAAGTTTGTATGAGGGAGAGATGACTGTGGACACTGGTGCTGGTATTCACTTGGTTTTAGTCGTTAATAGTTTAAGTGTATATTAGTAATACTGTAATGCGAACTCCGAATGATTTTATGATTCAGTCATCAATGAGAATCTTGATCTGAATTTGGGGATTGCTCCCTCTCGTTCACCTGGTTGCCAAAAGGAGAATAGTAGTGCAAATGGATTGCAGTATCAAAATAGGCAGCATGACATCCTCACTGATTTGGGAGCCGAGGTAATGTTCATTTGGACATATAAACTTCTACATTTTGAATCACATAAATTACTGACCACATGATCTTTATTTAATTCACTTACGATGCCCTGTTGTACTTGGCAGATTGGGAGTTCTGTGCCAGCAACAATGAAGGTTCCATCACAGCATGGGGCTCTTATGGTATCTGGGAACCCTCTTACCTGGAGTGGTGGATATTCCCCTTCCTTTCCAGTCTATCAGGTGACTTCCACTGTCTATTTATTAGCTGTTAGATCAGGATGGATATGAACTTCAATGCTTGACTGAATATGGAGTCACTTTTGTATTTTTTTTAATTTGTTTTTTTGCTGATGTATATCAACACTTTTCTCACATTGTTATTGGTTCATTTTGTTTACAGAGAAGAGTGACAGAGAGGCGAAATCTCACAGAGGCATGGCAACGTGAGGCCACTTACAAACGACCCCCTTGTGTGCCAGTCTTGTCTGCTGCAGCATCATCAGGATTCTCATCTTCAAATTTCACAGTTCCTTCAGCTGCTACGACTCAATTTGACCATCCAAATTCAGTGATCCTCCGCCATCTTTATTCTATTTCAGGCACCAACATCGCGCCCTACAACACCCCCTACATCCTGTGCAACATCCCTCACAACCCCTCTCGTCACTATCACAGGGGCTGACTGGTAGAACAAATGAAAAGAAAGAGTAGTTGTTAGATTGTGTGGAATTTAGTCACTTCTTTTCGTAGTGTGTTAAGACATCTTATGTTTCTATCTTATGTAATTTGCGTGTTATTGTGCTTGAACTTCAAGTTGATCTGCGCAAATGGGTGGTGATAAAAAGCCATTATGTAGAAAGCCATAGAATCGTCCAATTAACATCAACATTATGTACTGAATCTAGTTTGCATTCAGGTGTGTTTTTAAGTTTAGAGTGTTTGTTCGTTCAGTATGTCTTTCAGCTCTTTAATGAAGAAGTTCGATAACTTTTTCTATTAGAACCGTTTATTCTCTTCCTCTACTTCTTTTCTAAAATGTAATTTGTTCTTGTGTTGTGTCAAGTTCCTGCTAAATGGGTGGTGATAAAAAACCATAGAATGGTCCAATTAAGATCAGCATTTGAAATCAGGATGATGATAATTTCATAAAAAACCTATTTAGTTTCAACTCTCTAAAGCAAAAAGCAGGGACACGCTATGATGATAATAACAAACAAAAATCCTAGGAAGGATTAATTTACACGTTTATTGGTATGATGGGTAAAAGTGTAAATATATGTTTCCCGGAGAAATGCAATACGATAAAACAAGCAAACAAACAAAAGCAAGGTCTCAGTGGAAAAAATAATTTACCTTTTGTGTTATAGCCCAGCCACTGGTATTCCACATGTCCAACTTCTGGTGTTTCCCGCCAGGGCCCTTCTGTAAATTCCCTCAATCCTCGGCTTTGTTTCAGGTTGAAGGAAAGAGGCCTCGTACCTCCAGCACCAAAAGCTGAAAAGTTTCGTCCCCTCCATGGCCTATATCGCAAAAGCAAGTCCAAAAGTCTGATGTACTTGTTTGAGTGAACAGTAAGTACTTGATTTTTCCAGGCTTCTAAAAAAAAACACCCTAATGGGAACTCTTTCCAAATTTCTAGGTTCTGTTTCAATGACTGGACTTGACCCCATTTCTGCAATTTATCTTACCTGTTTTTTCAGGTACAAGTTTAGTGCTTTCCCAGGGAGCTCTCATAAACCTTTGTGATTTTGCATGAACCCATTTCATGGGAGTTGTTTTATACATGGGGTTTGATTTAAAGTCTTACAAGAGGGCGTTTAATGTCCTCCTGAGTATTCAACTTATGCCCATTGTCTGGATATCGATATCTCATGCATATCTCGTTCAAAGGAACAGCAAGATTTTCTGTGCCGAAGTTACAGAGAAAAAGAAATCACAAGTCCAAAGGTGTGACTCGGTTTAATACTTTCTACAATAAATCTATCTACTTCGATAGTGTTAACCAAGTTTGTATTATTAAGTTTACGAATTCCATTGCTGTTACATCCCCTGGATTCACATCAAAACACCTTGTATCGGCGTAGTAGACAATAGAAACGTGAATTTCGAAAGCCAGATGTAATAGTTGATATGAATCCTACATAGATCCAATAAAATTACTGAAATAAAGAAAGAAGATGAATGAATCCGTGCCTGTCTCTTTGTTGGGTGAGAACTTTGTAGCTCATCGATGGTGGCCCCCTCCCTTGACAAGATCATTCATTCTGTTTAGTCTCTTTCATTTCAGTCATTTTCATGTCGGCTAAAAACAGTAATGCTTCCACTGATTATCCTATGAATTCAGAATCGGATCCCATCTCCCCCCATGAAATCTTTCCTTCTTTTCCTTCATTATCCAATAAAAGAATATCAAAATAAAATAATCATTGGCGTGAGACACGATATGACTCTAATACTTGTTATTTCATTATTAAAATTCGAAATCAATAAAAAAATCATTACATTAAGAATCTTATCTTAAATTTGTAAATAAATTTATAAAATAATTGTATATTATTATTGTGTTAGTTTATATAATAATTATGTGTTGCGATGATGTTACAATCGGCAAAGGACTATTTTCCACCCATAGTTTAAGGTGGGGACAAAGTCCCACCCGCTTAAGTTTAAAAATTTGGATTCTCACCTATAACCTAAATTTTTATTATTTTTTTATTAAAATTAATA
>JAJEJH010000220.1:57757-99342 GCA_026122585.1 Anacardium occidentale
AAATTTTAAAATATTTTTTAAAATTTTTTAATATTTTATATTTATATAAAATTTATTTTATTAATTTATAAAATTTTAATATTAAAAAGACAAAAATACCCATGATTATTACTGTGCATTTATTATTTTTAATATTAAAAATGGTTTAGGGTGGGAGACCGGGCTTTTCAATTTCAGCGGGTGGGAGTTTGTCCCCGTCTCAAACTATGGGTGGGAAATAGTCCTTTGGCCTATTACAATATGTCATTTTACATTAGTGAACTAGCTTTGAGTTATAGATATGAATAAATTAGAAAAAAAAATTATAAAAGTAGTAAAGAAATTCCTCAAATTGTATAATTTTTTCCATGGAGGGTTAAATGTGATTTTTACTCAATTTATTCGGTTAAATTTAATTTTATTCTCGATACAAGAGATTAAAAATTTTAAATAAAATATGATATGTTAAATAATTTTCTTTATGTGAATCAAGGGATTAAAGCATTTTTCCCGTGATCAAGGATGTTATAACTGATGCCATATAATTGAAATAAAACACATAAAATTCATCAACACAAACCTTATAAATTAGAGGTATACTTCTCTATATCACAATTTTCCATTTATTTAATGCTTAAAAGCATTCAATGATATCTTTATTATTAATTGTAGCAAAAACTCCTTTCAATGTAAACCACAAAGCTTTTCTTTATCCAATTATCACCTATTTGATTGTGCAAACTAGTCTTCACAAGATTCATTGCAAAGAACCCTTTCAACTATTATAGTAGCCATGAGCAAAACCAATGCTAATTTAATAAGCAAGAAAAATTTGTCATATGTAATATACTTCTTTAACTCAACCATTATGTTAGCAAAGCCGACAATCACTTTGACATGACTGAAATTGGCATCAATTATAACATTTTCATAATAGTTTTCAAGTTGATTATCAAGAAACAAAATATCATGTTCGGGAAAATCAAAATGATAGAACTTTGTAAATTCAAGTAATCTCTCTTTGGTAAATGCAATAGAAGAGTTACTTGTATCAAGAGATGTTATACACTGAAGTAACCTCACATCTACTTTATCAAAACAATTATTGAGCTCTTCTTGAATGTTATCTAACATTGGATACATAAATTCAACCTTAAAATGATGTTTATTAATAATCCCTCATTTTGTCCCCCTAAATTTATTTTTCATGTTCTTTGAAAATGGTATGTCATTATCTTTCCAAATATTAGAAGCAATAGGATGTCAAAACAAATTTCTTCATTTCTCATTTTATACAATCGACCTTTTGAAATTTGTACAAACTACAAGACATTAAAAAAACCCTGATCTTTTTTTTTTTTTTTTTTTTCTGTAATGCTTGTGAAAGTTCATTTGTGGTTCATAATACTTTTCATTAAAAACAACAAATAAAAAAAATTCTAAATTCTCCATGGTTTGTAATAAACACCTTGCTTGACTTTTTCTTTGCCAATGGTAAACATTCTATTTTGATCTAACAGGTTTGCCCATTCAAGGGACTACTCTGTGTGCCTTAAATTTTGAACCTCGTTGATATTGAGCCAATGTTATTGATCATTGAGTCAACAATACAAGTGAGTTTGTTTGTTATCTTCTAGAACTATGCTTAAATCGATGTTAGGATCCCCAAACCTTTTCCAAAGTATGAAAATCTTCTACCCAACTACTCGAGCCATGAATTATGTTTCAAAGTCTATTTCACTCATAGGTTGGCAAACATCAACCTAATCAGTGTGTGAATGTGATAATCATTCATCTATTACCTCTTTAGTAGGTTGATGGATAAGTCCAAGCATGGATGATTTTGTATAAAGGACAAGTGTCCCTAACATTGTTTCCACTTGTTAGAGACCCATAGGTAGATAGTTGTCCAACACATCCACAGATAGGTGTCAAGTCAAGTGCATCCATGCATCATGAATCCATGGATCGAGATTTTTGTGTTCATATAAAAGCAAACCTGTTTTTGAGAAATGGGGGGATCCACCATTTTCTTCTTCATTACTTATCGAGAAAAGGAGAGATTAGAGGGAAAATCATCAACACACCCAAAACACTGAACTTATCATCCAAAATAAGTAAACACATAACTCAGACTCCCACACAGACACACACATCCCATATTCATCAATAAGGATTTCTTCCTCTTTGAGCCACACGTGGAAGGAGAAATAACAATCAAACATGGCACCTAATGCATGGATCCTCGTTTATTTCAATCGATTTCACTAGTTTAAGCATCAGTAGCAACTTTTAGAGACATAACCCAAACTAGTTCCCCAAATGAGGTTTTCCCTCTCTATTTAGTCTCTTTTTTTTGGCATCTATTACATCTAAAAACTTACACATAAAGTGCAAACCATATAGTCTTATACGCAGATCTGATGTCACTAGCCATCCGCATATAACACTAGATTGTCTGCTTACATATCTTAATACATATATGTTGATTGTTTGCATTAGCTCATATAAGGTAATGTTTGTGTGATGAAACATAATATAGATATGATAAGTGTTAATCACATGTATAGTTTTGTAGTCAATTTATAGAGTTTTAAGGGGCAATTTAATCATTTTACCCTTATTATGTGTATATTTAAAGACCACGAGTTTTTATGTTTGGTTTTGCAAAAAATGTTGATTTTGATGTAAATTCAATGAAAATCAAGCCAAAAAAAACATTTATGAAAGACTAGCTGGTTGTTCTAATTTAGCCCAAAGAAGAATAAGCGATCGAAGCACAAAAAAGAAAAAGAGAGTATTGTGTGCTATAATAGGAAAACAAGGATTTTCAATAAATTTAAGCTTTATAATGAAAAGTATTCTTTAGAAAAATTTTTGTAGTAGATATCAATTCAAATATAAAACCTAGAGTTCAAACTTTGTTTAAAAACCATCAAAACATAAGTGTATTACGAGAACATTTTATTGTAAAATCTAGCCAAGAAATATAACAGCACGAGGTCAAAATTGTCTTTTTAGGCCTTGATTCGGGGTTAAAAATCAATTTCAGTGAGATAGGAGAGTTGAATGATCTTTTGTCGGCTTTATATGCAGCTTGTGAAAGGGGCACGACCGTGTGTCTTGGAGCACGACCGTGTGTCTTTGGACACACGCTCGTGTGTCCCTTTCTAACCATACAAGCCCGTGCTTGTTTGCCGCACACCCGTGCATACCTATTGGTATATAAACCAATATTTTTTCTCCGCTCGTTTCAGTCAGTTTTTCTCTTTTCTTTTCTCTTGAGGAAACCCTAGCCTTTTGAGGGAGAGATTAGTCAGTTTTAGCAGTCAATCCAATTAAGATTCAGTTTGAGATAGAGAGATAAAAGATCTTAGCAGCTCCAAGTAAGTATTCTCTTACCTTTTTCCTGTTTTCTTGGGTTTGTGTTTCCTTGGTTGGGTTATTTCTGTGATTGATGTATGTTTCTATCTTATTAGCACTGTATGTTTCATGCTAGTATGTTATGATTGAAATGTGGTGAGTTTTGAGTTGAGTTTTGATGTGATCTTACAGATTTCGACCGTGGATGTCGAAATAGGGCTGGATGCACGCCCATGCGTTCATACGCGTACGCCCGTGCATTCTAGTTTTTGGTAAGGTCACGGTCGTGTATGCGAGGCATGTACGATCAGCTTTTAGAAAGGGTCAAGTCTGTGCGCTTAAAGGTCACATTCGTGCATGAGCCAAGTGTGAGATTTTAGTCATAATTTCTAGAATCTTGCACGGTTTGGCTGCACAACCGGCACACGGCCTGTGTACTTGCATGCACGTCCATGAGTCCAATAGTGCACACCCGTGCGCCTAATAAAAATGAGAAAAACAAGCAAAATTTCAAAAACAAGAAAAGAAAAGAGAGAAAAAAAAAAGAAAAAAAGAAAAAAGAAAAAAAGAAAAAAAGAAAAAGATATTTTTCCAGAATTACACTTTAATCTCACAACAGCACAAAAAACTCATCAACAGACTTAAATAGCGTAATCTAGTGATAGGTTACGATTAGAAAACAGAAATAAAGACAGAAATAGGAAAACAGTAACAAATACAGTTTACAGAATTAGAAATAGAAACAAGACAAGAAACAGAAAAATAAAAACAAAAGCTAATAGAAACATAATAGATCACAAAACTTATTAATAAACTTAATAAGTTACAGAAACAGTACAACAGTAAGAAGGATTGTAATCAGAAAGAAAAGAGAATTGATAAGATAACTTGCATGAATAGCATCATTCAGCATAGCATGTTAAACAGTGTTTTTAGAAAAGGGATCAAGTGATCTATTTGCATTAGTTTTCAACATTCAAGCTCGATGTCCGGGTTTATGAGTAAGGGTGAATTCGAGGGGGCATCTGTGGGATTTCAACTTTCTGACTTCGGTCAAATTGGTTAGATTTCAGCTTACTAGTCCAAGGACTGGTATGATAGGATATTTCAGCTTACTGGTACTATGTTGGTATGGTTTAGCCCACTTGGTCAGGATGTCGAATCCCTATATTTATCAGTCTGATCAGCATAGCAGGTATCTTCAAATATAGAGATTTCAGAAACAGTTTTATTCAGTTTTTCAGTGTTTTGGATCTTCAAATCCTAATAACAGTTTTTCGAAAGATGTTTTCAGTAAACAGACTCAAGGACAAATAGCATGATTTCAACATACCATGATACATAGTATATAGCATGGATAAGTATACAAACAATAAGACCAAAAACATGTAAGATAAGAAATAAAAGAAAAATTAAGCTACACGATATACGTCAGAAATAAAGAAATAAAAGAGTTCAACTAATCCTAACAGAACGCAAGAATTAATAAGAAAAGTAAAAGGATTAGAAGAAGTTATTAGGCTATCAGGCTATCAGGAATTTAGTTAAGTTCGCCTAGATAGCAGTTAGTCAACGACAGCTTAGTCTAGAGCCTACCCGAGGGTAGAGGTAGGAGATGTTTACTGAGTGACTTGTCACTCATTCCCCTTAGTTTCCTTTCTTGCAGGTTGGTGTTTAGGGAGCTAAGCTTGGAGCACGAGATGGCTGGTGTGTGGGATATGGCTTGAGCGGGTTTTCACCCCAGTTTTCAGTTATATATGTATATATATGTTTAGTTTTCTGTAGATAGTATGTTTGTGACTCGCATGCTTTGTATTGCTCATGCATTCGGATTATACAGTATCTCTCAGATTTTCAGATATTATTATTATATAATAAACATGAGTTTTATTTCAAGATAGTGTACAGTGGGTTTTAGTTTTCTATCACATTATAATCCAACTTCCACACATTTTTTAGTATGTAGTCCGTATAAGACCTACTATTATATATTAAACATATGTTAAGTGCATACATATATATATATATATATATATATATATATATATATATATAAAATATGGTTTACAGTTATATATAACAGATGGGTTCTTATAAGAAATAAGTCTAACAAACCTTTTCTTTATTTGTTACAAAGTCAAGAGAACTTCAAAACCGCTGCGAAGAATGACGTTGAAGGAGAATGACATTGAGGGAGAGTGGTGGGAAAATGTTGGAAAAGGAACTTTCGAAATGGGAGAAAATGAGAAAATTGTTGCTTTATATTAGGGGATACTTCCATCAGAGCGTAATTTGATAGCTATTTGGGTATAGAAGTCACAGAGGTTAGCTATTTTTGCATAGATTTCCTGATTGTTTATTTTAATTTTTTTTTTTTTTTTTTTTAACTCCTTTTGGAGGCTAGAGCACATGTTTTGAATACAGGCCAACTTCCACTTGTCAGCCTGGTGATAATGGTTCCACTTTTCTGGCGTTCTCTGTTAGATTTTAATCCCATTGTTATCGTGACTTCGACTGGAACAGAAATTTTGTACCTGTTCAGGATGATGGCTAAATGGCCATTTTCTGCTATTTATTTTATTCTATTTAATTTTAACCAAGTGGAAAATTATCTCATTTTCATCTAAAATCATTAAATTTAATCCATAATGGATATTGCATGTTTTGATCATAATTCTTTTATTTTTTATAAATTATTTTAACGAAGAAATTTTAATTGGTGGGCTTTTTCTTTAAACAAGAATAAATAAATAAGGAACCACATCTCCATGTCTTCAATTCAGATTCCAAATTCTCAATGGGTTTAATAGAGTTCGAAGATGAGTTTTTTTCATTAAGTTACTCAAGGTGTATCTCTCCATTGATAAAGTCTTACAGAATCCATATGTCATTACCGTTCAGATTACACTAGAAAATTACAATCACCGGGAGCAATTCTGAAGCTACACCCAGGCTTAAGATTATCATCCTTGCCCTAAGTCAGTAGGTAAAAGCTTATTTTGTTAGCACATGACTAAATAAACCTAATTTTTATTTCGACATCTTTGTCCTCAAACAGATTCCCCTCAACACAACGCAGCCACCCAGATCTTCTTTTTTTTTTTTTTTTTTTTTTTCTGTTTATTTGTGGAGTCACAATCACCCCTCAGGTCTTAACAAAGTTGCTGTTGGCACATTACAATGGCCAGTAGCAGCTCACCTGCAAACAAGCAGAACATAAAAACCAAGAGTTTGTATCAGCCACCCCAACTTTGTTTGCTCCTTAATAAAGAAGTCCGCCAAAGGCTATTTACAAGGTTGAATTGAGGCTTACCACATGAGGTGAAATTGAGAGCTGAGTTCATCCTCAGAGCCAGACACTCGCATAGGCATATATGCCAACTGCAGTGTCTAGTCTTTAGTCTGTCAGCATGATGGCCTAATGCCTAAATTCCAGATACAATGAGGCTAAATGTCACAGAATAGCAAAATGTTGCTTCTCACCAGCTGTTACCAGAAAATCCATGTGTAGGATCAGGGTACGATCGTTCATTCAAGGCGAGGGAAGCTGACCAAGTCATCCACTTGATCACATTTGTTATTCCCACAAAGCATTAAGAAGGGTAACAGTTCCAACCATCACATTGCAAATCCCCTGTTGTAATAATTACCGGGGTTAGAAATCTGACATTTTAAATCCTCACAACTGGGATATAAATTGTTAAATCCAACTCCCCCATTTGTCATATAATCCGACACACCCAGATGACTAATGCTCTTAACCTCATTCCAACCACCCAAATGGCCACTGGACATGTGCGCATTTCTTAAGTGTTGGGCTGTCGACTGCACAAATGCAGATGGAATGCTAGGTTGAGATTGATCATACAGCATTGGTGAAATAGAGCAAGTATCATTTGGGGGTGAAAATATATTATTTGCCGAATCAAATTTGTTCACTAAATGGTTAGAAAACCTTCGATTCTGATATCCAGAAGTTGATTGTTGCATCAGCAGCTGAAACCTTGAATCATAGTCAAAAGGATTAGGCTCTGGAGATGAAGTTTGCCTCATTTCAGAGCCCACATTATTGATCCCTGTTGAATGTATCCCTTGGCCAACTTCCATTATTGCTGGATCAAAAAATGCCCCATCTCCATTTCTGCCACTGATCCTAACTGGTTGTGTAGAGGATTGTAGCAACTGACTCATACTCACTGCAAAGAGATCCATCAGCATAGGAATATTAGAATTAACAGCCAGATATTCCTTTTCCTAGAAAAAGTAAGGGACGAAAGACAAACCAGAACTGTCAAAAGTCTTGTGCATTGTCCTATGAGAAGAAAAACCTGGAGGGGTTGCCCTACTCAGTACTGCAAATCCTGGAGGCGCTGAAGCTGGAGCTTTTGAAACTATTAAAGAGCAAAAAATTTCAGGTAGAATTTTAAAGAACTAAATATTCAAAACAATGATAAACGTGTAAATACTGCCAGGGGAAAAAAGGAGGAAAAGGAAACAAAGTTGATCAGCTATACAAAATAGAAGCACATAACACTATATGCAAAGATCCAACCAAACTCTATATACCACGAGTACTCCTTTATTATAGCTGTTTAAAAACTATTTCCGAAAATACTGTTCACATTCAATGGAACAGCATTCAACTGGAAAACAGGGGAAATTAAGAAACAATAGAAACAAGTAAAAGATACTAACCAGAAGAAGACATAAGAGAACAACAGTCAGGGATATTCTCAGATTCCATAGAGCTGCTTGAAGAAAAGATACTCCGATATTCATTCGTGCAAAAATCTGTGCTTTTGATCAAATCATTTGGGGCACATTTATTGGCTGAATGCCGCATTTGTTGAACAGATTGCCTGAAATCAGATATGTGATCAGAGAAATCATCTTGCCTAGCAAATGAGAACTTCGATTGTCTGCTTTCTGATTCTTTGAACAAGCTTGGGATTTTAAGAGAATTATATCGTTGATCATTTTCACTCAACAACTTAACTAAACTGGATGGTGAGGTCAATGAATCTTCCCATGAATCTGAGTCCATAGATATAATTTTTGAAATTATACCACTCTCTCCCATATCTGAAGCAAAACTGTCAGATAAATTTGGTTTAGCAAAACTGTCGGATAAATTTGGTTTACTATCATAGTTTCCCAAGTAGTTTTCCAATCCCACCTCTGAGAATACTCTGGAATGGTCAACAGTTGCATCCAAATTAACAAAGCGCCTAACTTTGTTTTTAGATGTTAATGGAGAAGAAACTATATCATATTTCATGGGTGTAATTCCATTATGCACATCATCTAAAGTCTGCAGCGAACAGGGTGAGGAAGACAAGCATGTGTGATGATGGATGGCTTCTGAGCCCTTCAATTTATGATCATCAAAATCTAAAAAATCTTCCATTGCTGGACCTCCATTAGATGCAGGAGACATTGTAGGCTCAGTAGATTGCTCATTTATATCTTCTTGTGAACCTTGACTCTCAAGCATGTTACCTGACACATGACTAGATGATGAACTGTTTACAACAGGAACAGAATACTCTCTCTTAAAGTGATTCTGAAGGTCAATTGATGATAACCCAGAGCATAAACCCTGACTATCGCTAATAATATGATGATTTTCATTCTCAAGAGAACCAGGACTAGAGAGGGGTTTATTATGTTCTAGAGATATTGCTTCACTGTCATTTGAAGATGGCAGATAAGGTGAGTGGTTTTTGGTTGTTGAAGCCGCAGGAGTCATAGCCAAAAAAGCTTCTGCAGTTGTATTTGATAAATCAATTTGACAATTACCATTGATATTTTCTCTTCGCAATTCCAATGACTTCAACTTAGAATCAAGAACTTCACAATTTGCTTTAGCTTCCATCGACTTTACTTTGTGAGCAGATCTAATGGTGCTTACTGTATCTGATATAAGGACTTGGGCACCATTAGATATCTTAGGCTGATCAACTGGAGGTTGACCTGAACCAGACAAATTTTTATTTGGTGGCAGACTAGCTGAGACACGCATGACCCTAGTAAAGAAAACTTAGAAAAATAAGTCGTCATATCACACAAAATCAATTTCAGGATTTCATGGATTGGAAAACAGGATACCATGAGGTTGTTGTGGGAAGTGAATTAGATTTTCCAGTACCATTATCTGCATAATATCCCTTATTCTGATTATCTATATTCTGCAGGAAACAGAAAACAAAGCTCTACAAATCTTTAGATATGATGCATAAATAAATACATTCAAAACTAACACAACATAAATTTCAAATTCATTATAAACTACAGTATTTTAGAAGTTCTGCATGTATTTAAATATTAGTGACACTTCCCATAATTTTACACATGATATATCAATACACATAATAATTTGCAAAACGTAAATGTATTATCCAAAATATAATTGCCAAAAACGACCATTTTTTCTGGGGAAAAAGAAGCAAATTTCATGCAGTCTTACATTTGAAGAATTGGTAGGTTTGGCTGTTGAAGATATGCTGCTATTGATATAATCATCAGTTGGGGAGGGTAAAACATCTCCTGAGCGTCGATGCATATTATATGTGGCACCAACAATTTGTTGAACTCTACTCCTTTATAACCAAAAGTATTTAGTTCAGAACATGATAGAAATATCAAACACAACTGATCAAGCACCAGAAAAAGCAGAAAAGTTTTTTCACAGCAAACTTTAAGTGAATAGGGAAAGGGGAGAACTTAGCAGTCAAAAGGACAAGACACAAATAAAACCAAGCAAATACCACATTAAAAAACTGGAAAAACCTATCACAGAGGATAGAATTAATATATTAACAAATAGGGAAAAGGGAATAAATGGTAAATAATATCTGTGCATTACCTCACAACTTGAAAATCAATCATCATGATAGAAATTAGTTTCATAGCAAGATTATACAACAGAACCAACTAAATTAGAAACAAGCATTCACTTAACAAGATATTAGAGCGTCTAACAATATAACTGTACCCGTCCCTGAGAAATCAATCAGTCGTCACCAATACTCATGTAGCACAATCCTAGCATTTTTACTGCTGCTAGCTCCTCAGTTTAAGTTCATGATAAATTGCATTATATCAGTTCTTTTTCCAAGATTCAACATTCAGAATGATAAAACATCCCATAAGATGTCTGTCTATTAGAACACCACCCTCAGCCCTGATGGTTTACCATAAGTGGCTTAAGAGAAAGAGCAGAAGATCACCACACCAGGGGACCACAACTGAAATAGGAAAATGCTTCAATCATGGGAAGGGACAAGTGGCTCAAAACGGAGATGGATTTGGTTATGCAAATGAGATAAAGATGGGAAGCAAGGGAAGAGAAAGGGAAGATACTGCTTTGGGTATTGGGCAGCCATTGGCTGAAAGGGGAAGTCTCCAGCTCCTCAAATTGATGGAACTATCCAATTTCCATTTCAGTTCCATCTTTCATGTAATCCTGGTTGTAGTAGTGAGAGGGTACAAATTGTTATCATGCTGAGTTCATATAAAATCCAATAGTTGCTTTGTGTAGGTAGTTTGCTGGGTTGTTTGCTGTGTTTTATTGAATTATGCAGGTGTACACCTATCAAGTGGTAAAAGAGAAACTTTTCTGGGATAGATTTAGACATAAAAAAGTTGGAATCAAGAGTGGGAAGCACAGAAAAGGAAATCACCAACATAAAGAAAGATTTGACCAAGGTTACAAAAAGTGTTTTATGGATTATCCAGAAACCGGAATTGTGTTTGGGAAAGATATGTTCCCTTCTGGAGAGCGTGGGGGGTTGTTAGATTCCTCAATCAAATTAGGGCCAAGAAAAATTTACAGCAGAACATAGATCATTGACAGAAACAGGTCCAGAATGGTGAATTGGAGATTCTAAAGACATCTCAAACCCGATAGAAGTTAAAAATGGTAAATCGGCAGGTTCCACCAAAAAATTGACTGATTCTGATGAAACCAAACGTCGAAATCCAATCTGCCTCTTCAAGAGACAAAACTGGAACATGGAGGATGATGAGAGTTGCCTGTATTTGCTGACAAAGATCCCGGGGAGGAGTTGTTACAGGCGGAGAAACATTTTGTCGTTAGTAAAATTTCAGGTGAAGAAAAGATCTCCTACCTTTACGAAGAACAACAACAATGAGAACAAAGGCAATGAAAACAGGAAATAAGGAGACGTGAAGGAGGAGACATTGAAAAAAAGAAGAATGACAATATCTCACTGAATGTAGTGTTGAAGATTGAGATTAATGGTGAGGTTTGTGTTTTAAAAATCATCAAATATGGTTGTGATTTCAAAAGTGTTGAGTCAATAGAAGCAAACATCAGGTCAAACCAATCGATGACAGTTGGAGTAATGAATGCATCCAGGATGACAAACTAGAGCAAAGAGAAACAGTCAAAAAAGGCTTTGACCTTATCTCTCCTCAACCCAAGAAAGGCCAAACCCAAAGATCTACTGTAAAGCCTAGTCCACTTACCAGGCATGATTCCTGTATAACTGGGTTGAAAGATTTGAGGGCCACTCATTTCCCAAACAGCCAACCATTCTTTACAACCCAATGAATTAAATAAAGAATGCAACTCTTCTAATAAACCCTACAACCATACAAGAACTATTAGCTTCTTTGTTCTAGATTTCTTCTTCAGGTCAACACCTAAGATTGCCTCTGAATTTATCATTAACTCGATGCAAGGCTTCACCAGCCTCTGCTCAAAGGGACTTGTCATAGAAGCTTTGACACATTTGAAAGTGCAACATAGTAAGAACAAAATCTCTTTGCTCACCTCATCCAATGATGCATGCTCAAGGATTATATTTCATTAGCAAAACAACTTCAATTCCTGACAATAACATCTAGGTGTTCCCCAAAGAAGTTCAATTCTTGCCATCTTCTTGACGTGTGCTCCAAATTTGGGCAAACACAAACAGTTGCTACTTTGTTTGGAATCATACTGAGGAAAAATATCCTATCTTGTAACATTATGATCAACATTTATATACAAAGTGGTGATTTGGAAATTGCCTCAAATAGATTCAAAAATATGTTGGAGAAAAATAATGTCACATGGAATGTAATGGTCACAGGCTTGATTCAGTTCGAGCTTAATAAGAGTTTGCAATTATTAAGCAAAAGACATCTAGATGGATTTTTGCCAGATGGGTTTAGGTGTTGTTTTTAGGGGTTTGGAGTAGTCGTCATCAAGACCACTTAGGTGGTTGATTTGGTTGTGCCCACTGAAGGAATAAATGGATTGAGTATTAGGAATTTGGATTGTTTATATTTTTCAGGTTGATGGGTTTGTCCTGCTCTAGGGTTAGTTTGGGCTAATTGTCTGGATTTGGGGTTGTGTTGGTCAAGGAATGAGGAGTATGTTGGTGAAGTGAATCAGATGCTAATAGGTGTTGTCAAAGGTTTTGCAAGAAGGACAAGATAGCGATTTTCCAACCTTCACCTTGTGGACAAGGTAAAACTTCTGGGAAAAGTATTGTTAGAACACCACCCTTATCCTTGAAACTTTACCATCAGAAAGAGCATAGGATCATCACACCAAGGGACCACAACAGAAATTGGAAAATGCTTCAATCATGGGAAGGGACACGTGGCGCAGCATAGAGAACATGACCCTTTAAGTACACACACTTTCAAATGTGAAAATCAATTACCTTGTAAAGGCTGAAACAATTTCATCCTTCGTAAAACTATCTTCTTGAGAGCCAAAATCATGCAAATACAAACAATCTGGAATGCTACAAGGCTGGACCAACAAAAGCATTGATCAGAAATGCAGCTAAGGTAACTATTAAAGGAACTAGGACTATAAAAAATGTTAATACCATGTTTCTTAGCCAAGCATGACAATACTTTGTGGTTCCAAAACAAGCCCTGCAAAAGAAGGGTCATAACTCTCACCTAGTCGTCTTTTGGACTTAAAACCCTACAAATTAAGCATAGGAATGCTTACCTCAAAGGTCTACCTTCCAAGATAAAACTGTGTGTTGATTGAATGCAACGAATTGCTTCCTCCTCTTTTGTGTATGTAATGTACCTAATGATCACCAACATTATAAAAAGTGAGCAAAATACTGATTAAAAACAACCAGTAACAATAGCTGACAAAGATTCAAAATTTTGCCAAGAGACAACATAGCAAACTCTAATCATTGCATGTGATTCTGAAGAAAGGAGGAGCCATCAAATAGAAAAATGGTGAAGAAAATTAAATATGGTTCAATCCACATTAAGTTGAGAATTCAAGGACACAGATAATCAATCAGCTTACACACAACAACTATTGTTTGAAGAATGCTGAATAACCCCAGTTGCTGTACGGGAAATGGACACCTTCAAAACCTTTCCATATTGGCCAAAGTACTCCCTTTGCTTGAGAAGCTTGTGGAGCCATAAAAATAAAAGAAATAAAAATCAAATCTATAACAGCATATTGAGTAAAAGAAACAAGAGCAATCATTTTTCACCGAATAACCTGACATGTACAATAGGGAAAAACTACGTACTTCCTCATCTGCAAGATTAAGTGGTAATCCAATTATATAAACTAGATTCCGTTGAATAACTCTAACATTACTGAGATGCATCCTCCCTTCAGCTGCTTTAGGCTTTGCCTTTTGCAATTTTTGTTTACGCTCTGAATTTATTTCAGCCACCAACCTGTACAATAAAGAGTGTGTTGCTACCTTAATAGCCAGTAGCATAACATTACAAATTAACTAGCAAAGTAACCATAATGATGATAACCTTTCACATGTTGCAGCCATCCCCACAATTTTTTCTTTGTCATAAGCAGTACGGCACGCAGGGCAGCAACCATCAGTGCCATCCTTCTCAGCCATTTCCATAATGTGATGCCAGCACCAAACACATATCTGTAAAGATAACAAACAAGCAACTACAGAAAAAATTAAACAAGCCAAGTATAGTTGGCAAGATGAACTTTATATATTGGATAGAAGCTCAAACCTCATAACCACATTTGCATGGCTTCAATTGCTGATCAGTCAAATCCATTTCCTCGGTGCATAGTGGGCATGTCTTTTCTCCCTTGTCACTCATGATTGCCCTAAAAGTTCAGCCACATGAAAAAGTTAGATATCTAAGACAACCAATTTTTCAACAGGCAACCTTGTTTTTTATTTTCCATACATCAACTCAGTGGAGAATCACACTAAAGCTACAATAACTACACTAAAATATCAGACAAAATTAGTTAGAAACTCTGCTTCAGCTGCTCCCAGCTCTCAAGAGATGATCCAAAACTTCTCCACAATACATACACCAAAAAAATGAGTGAATATTTTTTAATTCAATTACATGAAAAATTTTAAAACAAGATATAAAGGGCTTGATCAAAATTATATCCGTTTTCACATTAAATGCATAACACTTTCCAAGCTATATGATTATAATAAATTAGCCATAATCATTAAAACATGAAATTAGGACAAAAATGAAATTCGAAGTGATCTTTAAGTACAATTACTAAATTTGCAGTTGAAATTTAGCTAGAGTGCAGTGGTTCATATCATCTAAAAAAAAATTTAATCCTAGAATATTAAATACATTAGTTTCATCCAAATACAACTGCTCCAACCCAAAACAATGCAGTGAACAAAGGACCAATCCGTTGCGAATTAAACAACCACTTAGACCATAATACCTATCCTATGCACAGCATCGACAAAAACAAAGACTTCTCATGTTCATTAGTCAAAATTCCATATATTTTCTTTCATAGTCACGAGAAAACTAAGTAAAATCGAAGAAATGAACTGATCATACAGACTTCTTTTAATATGGTTCAATCCCACAACAACAAACCGCGATTCCCCAACAAAAAATAAAACTCAAACTCAGACTAAGTTATCCAACAAGTCAATGTTAAGTGAATAGTATCACAAAAGTCAACCCCTGAGACCTTCAATCCAGTTAATCTAAAATGTTAAACATGAAAAGTACTTTCATCCAAACAAACAAACACAAACACTCATAAAATCAAAATTATGAAAGAAAAAAAATTAAAAAAAAACGCAGACACACTTCCAAGAGACCTAGATTCAAGAAAAGAAAACAACAGAACTCGTTTCGAATAGCTCAAATCCAAAAGCAAAAAGCTCCTTTAATTAAAAACAATGTAATTGGAAATATTTTGTGGTTCGACGAGGGAAAATGCGAATCAAGTTAAGTGTAAAGAAAAAAAAATCAGAAGAGAAGAGACTTACAAAGTGGGACCTAAAAAGCGGAGGAATCTCTTTTCTGAAAAGGGAATGGATTGGATTAAACAGACGCAAAGAGAGAGAGAGAAAAAGAATCCGTGTTTAGCTTGATTCTGGGAGATCAATGCGAAGGCCGCACACAGGTTAAGCCACGACTCCTTTTTAGTTGGCCCTCTTTTTTTTTTTTTTTTTTGTTTTTTAATTTTTAGTTGGTGGTGGTGGTGTTGCCGCGGTTCCGTGCGTTAGCCTGAGCTGTCAGTAACGTAATCATTTGTTTTCCTGTTTTGCCCTTCTACTTGCCATTATTTGCTAGTTTGGTTAGTTTTTTCCTGTTCGGCCCATCAGGCTCAGGAACCTTGGAAGAATCTTCCTGGGGGCAAATCCTGGTACCCAGAAAACTTTTCTTTTCGAAGTTCCAAGAACAAGATGGTCTCTAATCTAACGTAGAACAGAAAGAAAAGATGCCCCAAATGGATGGTTTGACTGGTTGGTCTTTATGATACAAGATTAAGATAAAATTTTGGGTTTTATTTAGTGAGTATTATTAGAGCATGGTACTCGTTAGGGTTAGATTCAAATCGAATATATTTGGATTTGTTTTTAAGTTTAATTTGAATAAACTTGAAACGAATCAAACGAATCTGAATATGAATACGAATCTAAATTATAATTTTAAAATTTAATGAACACGAGTTCGAATACGAACTATGTGAATCAAACACGAACACGAACTCAAACTTAAAATAATAATTTTTAATTAAATTTTATTAATTATAATTTGTAATAAATATAAAAACGAATTATACAAACCGAATACGAATATGAGTCGAATATGAATTCAGTTATACGAACCAAATATGAATACGAACTTTACTAAAAAATATTCGATAAATACGAATACGAATATGAACCCGAATAATATGAAACGAGTTCAAATACGAATATATTATTGTTTATATTTGATTCTATTTGAATCCAACCCTAGGTTTCGCTTAGGGTTTTGCTCATAAAAGGGTCAAATAAATTGAAAAAGTGTACCAATAAAAAAGTTTGACTGAGTTTCTTATTATTAAAGGATCAAAAAATATATATATATTTTACTATAAACAATAATCCCAATTTTAAACTTCTCTTGCATTTAATATTTTTTATCAGTTGCTCCTATGTGGGATTTTAATAATTAAAAAAAATACATATTTGACAATCCACTACCCAAAATTTAGTGTCTCATACCAAGTGTTTAATTTTTTATTTTTTTTTAATTTTTCATCATATTCACACTTCCTTCAATGTGTTTATTTAAAAATAAATAAATTTTCAAAAAATAATAAATTTAATAAATTTAAATTTAATATTATTGAAGTAAAATTGAGTTCAAATTTAACTCTTCGTATCGAGCTCTTGAGCTAGCTTTGTAAAAAATAACTTTGATTTGAATTAAACCAAATTTAAGAACCAAACTTTGAAATTAACTAAAATCCATCCCCACAGTTATGTATTGTCAAAAAACTTGATGAAATTGGAGATAAATGAAAAAAAGGAAGCATACCTAATGATAGAACTACTATCCTCTGAGCAAGCATTTTGGCTTTGTAAATCGATTCATCTCCCTTTTATCTCTGCCTTGCCACGCATTTTCTTTTTACTAACACTGTATGCTTTTTATAAGCTGAGAAAAGACCAATTTATGGTTCTCTCACTTTAATCTGGCACGTCCATCACATAATAAATGTACGAATGACATTTGTTTTACCATGGATGTGGCAAAGAAACTTATTATGCGTAATATGTTAGATTAAATTAAGATAATTAGGGTTTTTACTAATTACAATCCTACTTATTAATTTTAAAAAATTGTAAAATAATACTTGATCTTTAAGTTTCATTTGTTATTAGGTCATTTTTTAAATTTGTCATTTGAATTAATAATAAAAGTTGATGTGAATATTAATTGAAATACTGACTGAATGTTACATCGATGAGCCTTTACTAGGGTTGGATTCAAATCGAACCAAACACGAACAATAATATGTTCGTGTTTGAACTCGTTTCGTATTGTTTGGATTCAGATTCGTATTCGTATTCGTCGAATATTTTTATAACAAAGTTCGTATTCGTGTTTGGTTCGTATAACTAAATTCGTATTCGACTTGTATTCGTATTTGTATTCATATTCATATTTGGTTCGTATAATTCGTTTTTATATTTATTAAAAATTATAATTAATATAAATAATTAATAAAATTTAATTAAAAAATTAATATTTTAAGTTCGGATTCGTGTTCATGTTCAGTTCGTATAGTTCGTGTTTGGGCTCGTGTTCGCTGAATTTTAAAATTACAATTCAGGTTCGTATTCGTGTTCGGGTTTATTCGATTCGTTTCAAACTTATTCGAACCGAACTTAAAAACGAATCTGAATATATTCAGTTTAAATCCAACCCTAGCCTTTACATTTTAACATAGACAACATCCATGTTAGCATTCAATTAGCATCCATATTAACTTTCGTTTATGATTCAAATGACAAAATTGGGCAATGAACTAACTATAAATTCAAAATCTAATTTTTTTTTTTTTTTACAATGTTTCAAATATTAATAATCGCAAGTAAAACTTAGTGATCATAAGTGTAATTAACCAAAATATCTCACATGGTTTGAAATAGTTTAAACAATTTTATTAAATAGACTATAAGTTCAAAAAAAATTTTAAACTGTGAATCGAATCATATCGAGTTGTAAAATAAGGTTTTATAGTTGTTGTGAATCGAATATATTTGAGTTGTAAAATTTAAAAACAAATGGGTGATTTATTGTGTATCCAAAGCGAACTATATATTAACAATTAGTTATGATATCATAACAAGATTCAATCTAAAATGTGTAAATGGTCAATAATAGCTCATAATCCTTGAAAGAATGCCCTTAGAGCTAAATTTGAGTTAAGTTGGTTTAAGTATGATTTACAATTCGATTTAATCGAGTCCAAAATAAGGTTTTATAGTTTAAATTTTAGCCTGAACTTAAGGCATAGTTTTAAAATTGTTGAACTCAATCCATGAGAAATCGAACTCAAGTTGGATTGAGCTCAAAAAAGTTTTTCGTAATTACAAAAATATTTTTAAATATATTTATTATATTTATATTTTCTAATGAGACACAACATGGCTAATTTAGAATGCTAAGAATTGAGTTGAGTGTTTTTTAGTAGTGAATGGAGTGGATTATTGGGAATATATATTCTCAATTAGGACTTTCGTACTTTTTCTATATTTTTCAGATATATGATATAAGGGTATTTTAGTAAAAATATTTATGTTTTAATTCTACAAATTTTATATTAAATATAATTATTCATGAATAGTTAATAATAATAGCATCAAAACTAAAATTCTTACACATCTATTTAAAATTAAACTGTTAATTTTAATGATTAAATAATATTTATTTTATTTTATTCAAATATTATGATACAAATATATTTAGAATATAAATATTATTTTTTAAAATTTGTTAAAGGTAAATAAATAATTTCGTTTCTTATTTTAAAGCGTTATCATATTTATCTATATATTTTAAAAATATATTTATAATTTCAATAGTTTGTATATATAATATATTTAAATTTTTAAAACACAAAACTTTTTCTTAAATTTCAAAAACTCCATATAATTTTTAAAAATATAATTTAATTTAAATATATAATTATTTATCGTTAACACTTTTATTTGTACTTACACTAATAAAATCATTTATTATTTTTAATTATAATTCATATAAATTAAAATAAAAATATTTAACAAGATTTTAAAGATTAAAAATCATTTAATTTAAGGATATTTTTATTTTCCTAAATTTTATAAAAAAATCTAACAAAAAAATTTTATAGATAAATGAAAATTTAGCTTTCTTAAATTTAATGATAAAACTTTGTCATTTCTTTTTTTTAAATAAAATTTTGTCAATTCAATAATGTTTTATCTATAATAAGTTTTATCCAAACTTCATTATAAAAAATTTGACGAATATGAATATAAATGTAAATCGAATCATAACGAATCTGAATATAAATATATATATATATATATATATATATGTTTATGTTCGATTCGATTTAAACCTAATATTACAAACAAGAAGCCACCAGGAGATGTTATACCCATAAACTATTTAGTGGGGAACGCTTGGCCACTAGCTAGGGTGGCAATCATTAAGCATGTTTCACATTTGTCCATTATCTAGGAGTACAAATGATTTTCTTGCTTAAAAACCAAAGAGAAAATTTTCACATGCATTCTCCTTTATGTTCACAAAGATTAAAACTATCAATATTTACCAAAACATGATTTTGCCATAAATATATTATTCACTTTAAATCCTATCGAAACATGAATAAACTTTGAAAATCACGTTTAAATTATAAACACACAAAATCAATAATTTAAATACGTTTTTTTTTCTCTTTATGATATAAATGTGGAAAATCAATACAAAGAAAAACACACTAAAATGCATACATAAATATACAAATCGATTTGAAGACTCTCAAAACCCGAATATGATACATGACTTTAAAAAAGCAAGAAAAAGCTCGAAAAGAGTTGAATTTTATCGGATTATAATTGTATAAAATTAAAACAATATAATCTGAATCCTAAATTTGTCATATTACAATCCTATAACAATTAAGTTTGTAAAATCTTAATTTTAAATAAAATTACAAACTTGATTAATTTTTGTGAAGTCTTGCATAATTCAATCTAAAACAACAAAAAAAAAAAAATTTACTCACAAAGGAGCATCGACAATCTTAAGAATAATTCACAATTTTATTAAACAAGAGAAGAAATGCGTTGAACAACTGTTACAAATCGCTTTTATACTTTGGGATTAGAATTTGACAAAAAGGCCGTTTAAAATAATTAAAAGGCTATTAAATAATTAAATAAAGGCCAAAGGACTTGTTTCCACCCATAGTTTGAGGCGAAGACAAATTCTCACCTACTAACTTTTGAAAGTCTAAAATCTTATTTATTAACCAAATTTAATATTAAATATAATAATAAACAGTAATAATTCAAGAGCATTTTTATTTTTTTAAGATTCAAATTTTATAAAATAATAAAATAAATTTTATATAAATATAAAATTTAAAAAAATTTAAAATTTTAAAAAAATGTAAGTCACTATTGCCGCCATAACCGCTGATAATGGAACTAGGTGGCGGTCTCCACTTGGTTCCAGGCCTCCCCGTTTGGTGTAGGGGACCAGACTTGACCGCCTCCAGTGTTGGAGGAGTATACTAGATTTGACCATAAAAAACAATTAGAAAAGGTCAGTATTGGTCCCAACGGTCCTTTTCGATCATTTTTTCCAGTGGAGAATGTTAGATCTGACATTCTCCTCCAAAACTTGATGTGGCCAAATCTGGCTACCTCTACCGAACGGGGAGGCCAAACTTAGTCTCTCCTGGAATCAGGTGGTCAGAGATGGCCACTTAGTTCAGTTATAAGCGGTCACTGCCGCCGGCATTGGTGACGGTGACTACTTAAATTTTTTTAAATTTAAAATTTTTTAAATATATTTTTTAATTTTTAAAAATTTTTTATTTAAAAATTATTTTTATAATTTTATTATAAATTTTTATTTTTAAAGGGTATTTTAATTATTTTATTTAAAAAATTATAAAAAATATTTAAATTTTAGTTAAAAGATAGGATTCTGAATTTTTAAAAATTAATAATGGGTGAGAATAAGTTCTTTGGTCATAAATAAACTATAAAATAAGAGAAATTGAAAGGGCATGTGCCGTGCATAAAAAAATGCGGAAATTTTGAGTGCATGGCGTTCCGTCCCACGGCGGCGGCTAGGCTCTGGACAAACTCTACTATTTTTCTGTCATGCGTGCCTTTCTTGTGCATGCGCACTACGTGTCAACAAATACTGAATCTCCAATCCTTTTAATCATGGAAATAACAATTAACACAATCATAAGTCACTTCAAAGTGCACTGAAAATGCCCATTAAAGAAAATGCTCAATGCATAAACTAAAGTCCCGTATGCAGCCTGTCCACGTAGCACGTATCGGTTATCAAATCTTTTCGCCACTTTATGCCTACGAGGACACAAACAGCGTTTACGCGTTATATTTAGTGTATTAAACGCATATACTATTACCAAACCCTTATGTCCTCGTGGATGATAAATTGACAACTTAACCTATAACACATTATGTAAGTGATAAGTGTCAATTGAATGTATAATTTCGTGATCAGTTTATAGAGTTTTAAAGGTAATTTAACCATTATATATTTATTATGTGCATATTTCGAGTTCACGGGTTTTTATTTTTGGTTTTGTAAGAAATGTTGATTTTGATGTGATTTCAATGGAAATTAAGCCAACAAAAGACACTTATGAAGGGCTACCCGGAGGTTCGACTTTAGTCTAAAAAAGAATGAGCAACTAGAGCAAAAAAGGGAAAAGAGAGTATTGCGCGTCATAGGAGAAAAACAAGGATTTTCAATATATTTGAGTTCTTTAATGAAAACGTAGTCCTCATTAAAGTTGTAGTGGACATCTCAAGCTTTTCAAAAAGCTATTATGGGGAAAAATCTGAGTTCATTTGGACCCTCAACCGTTACCGCAAATTCAGATCTTCTTGGTGAAATTCTGTGTCTGACTACTGCACACTAAAATGGTTATAACTTTCGATTCTGAAGTCCAAATGAGGTGATTTAAAATTCAAATGAAACTAGACATCCAGGGCTACAACTTTGATGAAGACCAAAATTTCGGATTCCAGAAGCTAGATGTCGCGGCATCTTGCCGCAACATAGGGTAGTGCAGGAGGAGCATAAAAATTCCAGAATCAGCATGCCGCAGCATAAGGCCGCAGCATGCAGTCCAGGATCTCCAGGCCGCAGCATGATGCCGCGGCATGGGCACTTTTCAACAGAATTTCACTTTGACTGAAATTCTTCCCTAACCCTAACTATATATATATCTTTGTAATTTTAGAGAAAGAGAGAGCCGTCCTAGGGAAGTTTTTGAGAGATTCTTCACACACTTTTCAGATATTCAATATTTTATTTTGGGGATTCAATCGAAGGCTTTTCAGATTGCAATTGTGAGAATATTTTTTCATCAACTTCAATAAGAGATTCAACACTTCATCTGGTTTTATTCTTGTTTCTCCATTATGCTTATGATTTGTTTGAATCTCATTGCGTATTTGTATTTAATGATGAACTAAATAATTTTTGCTAAGATTAGGGCTAGCTAATTCATGAATATGTAAAGTTTTCGATTTTAATTTACGAACATGTTATTTCATGTGAGTTTGCATTCTAAACTTAATGCCTATTGAAAACTTGACCACTTTTAATAGGATTTCTGTTGTGTGATTGAGACCGAGAGGTGATATTGCATAAAAGCAGCTAGAATACGAACCGTGGATTAATTAAATATAGAGATATATTTGATAATACATGTAATAGTCATAGGCATAATAGGCTTATGCTGAAAGCTAGTGGATTTCATAGAACCTAATGCATTTTCATCTAATTAAACCTAGATAGAGATATCTAGGTTATTGGATTGTTAATTAGAATTAATATTGCTTGAGAAAAAATATTGATCAATTTAGGGAATTCCGTTGTCACATAAATAACATAAAATATGTAAGCATATGAAAAACCTACATTGTAGTGAATTAGTGAACCCGAAATCTTAGCATCATCTCACATTGTGTTATTCGATTTACCTAGGCGTGTTTCTTAATTGCTTAATTTTATTTTGGTTTTAGTTTTGATATTTATTTTAAACTCGTATTCGATAGTTTAGATAAAATTAGGAGTGGTGCCGTCTTGGTACTTGCTTACGCAATCCGGTGGATACGATACCCTGAATACTTCCCGTATTACTTTGAACTAGTACACTTGCTAGGAAGTTAGGGTTTAAACTTTTAACGCATCAGTAAGGATACAAGAATATGCATACCATGGTGCAAAACCCTAAACCTACCTCGTTGACATACAAAATATTCTCATACTCCTCGTCCAAATAACTTGTCAAGGTATGTTTATATAGTTTGTAGCTGATGTTATGTAATATGAGTATCTTTCACAAACAAATCATGCAAATATAAGTCAATCATTGACTAAGATAAAATGCATAAATTGTTCTCCCTAAACAAACACTCATCATGTCAAATGTACTTCTTAAATGCAGAATGTGTATGCATGCTCAATTGATAATCTCTAAACAAGTATGCCTTATATTTAAAACACATCCTAAATGTCAAATATTTATGCATAAAAAAATTGTATCATTAATGCAAAAGGTTAATGCATGCATGCTTGAATTTTCCTGTACAAGTAACTATTCACAAGCGATGTAAGCTATATGCAGCTATATATTACAATGCAATTAGGCACACATAAATGATTTTCTCTAAATACGTACTCATCATGCCTAATATTCTTCTTAAATGCAACATTCAAAATACCACAAGCAAGTTGATCAACATAATTTTCTTTCTTGGACTCAAATCCTAACAATTTGGTATTAAGATTGGTTTTATTTTATACCTATGAGACATTGCATTTGCTATTACAATTTTCTTAAGTTGCTCATTTTATATCATCGAAGGACATGTCTCTCACTTTGTATTATTTTCCTCGGGATGCACACATAGTTCCTTTGTCTCCTTAGGAAGTACATTGGTTTCCTCAGCTTGCCTATGTAGTTCATTCGTCTTCTCAAGAAGTACATCGTCACTAATCTACAAAGGAAAATTAAACACACTAGGGACAACATGATTAGTTTGGTCAAGGTTAGAAATCATTGGTTGTTTAGCCATTAAAACTTTCTCAACCTCTCTTTTTGTGTTTACACTCTCTTTACTATTTTCACTTAATTCTCACGTGTTTACACTTTCAACTCTCTTAACTATTTTTGATCGATGTTTTTTCACTCATTTTAGTGGTTTCACTTACAACGCTTTCTATTACATATAGTTTTAAAACTTTATCATGATGTCCTAACAAATGTGCTAGTTCATATGAGTATAATATGGTCAAGCCCAAATATCGAACCCACAAGGATTTGACTAATGCCTAAACTTCCTAATTGTTATGTTTTCTAAACTATCAAATTCAAATGACATCAATCTAACTAATTGCTAATTAACTAACAAGTCTAAATTAACTAAAGGTTGAATGCAACACAAAAATAATAACAAATCACTCAAACGACAAGACACTGCGGCTAAGGCTTCATCAGGTTATTAACTCAATTATAAACTTCTTATTGTAACGGCCCAGACCCTCGGGCTCTAGGCCGGTACAAGTCTGCTGCTTTGGGCCTTGACCCTTTACTAGTCGGCTATGACGACCCCTCTCAACCCATCCCATAATAGGTACTGTTCCTCCCCCCGGGGTTTTCTAACGTCTCTCACACTACTCGAACCCACGCCCTGGGGACTAAAGGCAGTGGAAGCATGGTGTGTTGCAAACACTAGTCAAATAAGTTGGAATTTCATTCACATTGGTGGCTAGTTCCTTCAAGCTTGAATTAAATCCTCCTTATTTTACAAAATTATCTCATGTTGTTGTGGATTTTATTCTCTTTCTCCTACCTTTCTTTGGTTGTCATTTGATGATCTTGAGAGGTTAGTTGTTGGAGATTTGAACTTGCTTTTGGCTGGACTTGAAGTAGATAGAAATTAGGATGAATGTAGCATAGATTGTGCATAGAATTGCATGATTTTGGGGCTTGTTTTGGTGCTGGCACTTTAAGATATGAATTTTCATCACTAAAAATACAAAATTAGGGCTATCCATTTTGATCATTTTTAGTTTAAGATTTCTAATTTAGAGTTTCCAATCTAGGGTTTCTAGTCAATCTAAATACTATACAATTAACCCTTACTTTTGTATCTATATATCAACATTCATCCCATGTATATGATTAATTTCATCAAACCCTAATATTTGTCATTTTTATCAATAAAACCCTACAATTATATCAACCTATCAATATTCACCCAATATATATACTTAATTTCATTAAACCCACATATTTACTATTTATATCACTAAAACACCTACTATTGTATCAAATATTGACATTCATCCTATACATAACATAAATTTTATTAAACCCCATATTTATCATTTCTAACAATAAAACCCTTATCTCCTTTAAATGTAACAAAAATTAAGTTCTTAATAAAAATACTTATAAGTATCTGAATTAATGAACTTATTTTTACTGCTCTTACATGTGTGACGTCAAAATTTTAATGGAAAGAGACTATGAGAGATTTGAGAGAATTATGTACTTCAAATGTTAAAGATTATGTTTTTATAGAAAATTATAAGCTATTAGAGATAAAATTGGTATATCAATAAAATTTTTGATCAGATTTACATACTCATCTTTCCACAATCTCACTATATTAAAAAGTTGCAAAAGAAAAAAAAAACCAAAAAACTGAATTTTCAACGTGTTAAATGTTTACTTTGACCCTTCATTTTCAACTTATACTACCATGTGTAAACGAACGTGGTGACTTAGGTTACGTGTGGTGGATATATTGTATTTTATAATTAAGTCTTGATTACGTGTGGTTACCCTTCATTTTCAACCTATATGCAAACTCAAAATCACTAATTCCATGAGTTTGCATATCTCATATATCATACGTGACTAACTACGAGCAAATTTTAGATTAAAATCATAAAAATTGAAAATAGGTGGATATATTGGATTTTATATTTAAGTTTTGATTATTTAAATTAAGTACCGAATTACAATAACAATATTAATTTTTTAATTTACTAAAGAAAAGGGTGGGGGTTAGCACGCCGCAACAACGAATTCGAAATTAAATTTACAACCATAAACCCACGCACACGTGTCCAATCATGGGCCCACCAATTTTCCTTCCCAGTTTCCAGAGAGTGGAGACGGGCCCAGCTGACACAATTAAATTGAAAATACAATTCGATTTTAGCCACTCAGTCAATCGTAAATAAGACAAACAGCCCAAAACGAGCACTAGAATCTTCTCTCAAGCTCCCCTTCCATAAATACAGTTCATTTTCGCGCTCTACTGCATAACGTAGGAAAGCTCGTTTTCCACTGGGAACGTTTCTGTGACGCATTTTACAGCAATCAAGAAGTCTCTGCGGCTTGTGATCATCAACAAGGTATCAGTTTTTTGTTCAATTTGCTTCTGTTTTGTAAAGTTTGATCGTGCAAGACTGAGATGGTCGATTGCAAATACCGTAGACTGTACAGATATGGGAAAGTTATACCCAACTGTGAGCGAGGAGTACCAGAAGGCGGTGGAGAAATGCAAGAGGAAACTGAGAGGACTCATTGCTGAGAAGAACTGTGCCCCGATCATCCTTCGTTTGGCGTAAGTTGTCCCTGTTTTTTCTCTTTGCATATAATTTTGGGTAGAGATGGAATTAGATGTTTATAAATTTTATGTGCATGGTTAGACAAATTGTTTTTTGTATTGTAGATGGCACTCCGCGGGAACCTTCGACGTTCATACGAAGACAGGTGGGCCGTTTGGGACGATCAGACACCCGGATGAGCTAGCTCATGAAGCCAACAATGGTCTTGATATTGCTGTAAGGCTTTTGGAGCCCATCAAGCAGCAGTTTCCCATTTTGTCCTATGCAGATTTTTACCAGGTATTTATCTATATATGATTTTGAAACTGGGGGTGATGTATATATCTTGCTTCATTCATCAATTGTGACTGTATGAGACTGGTGGTTAATTAATTTTGGTGTCTGTTTGTTTTTCATAAAGTTGGCCGGAGTAGTTGCTGTTGAAGTTACTGGAGGGCCGGAGATTCCTTTCCACCCGGGAAGACCCGTAAGTGAAGTTTTCATATTCTCTATGTGTTTGTTCTTGTCCATTAGAATTTCTAGTTGATATATGTTTCCATTTAACTATGATAATCTCATTTTATATTTTCTGATATCACATGTTTCCAATTAGTGTTTAATAGGATAGTTAAGGAACCTACTCTAGTGTTAATTGGCTGAATTCTGAATCTTTTATCAACCTGATGGGAAGAGCTAGGTCTGTGTGTAATGTTACATTCATTCAGGCTGCTGACTATATGTGCTTCAATGCCCGTAGAAGTGCAGTTTTTATCAAGTAATGCGATTTGTTCTCATTTAACTATAACTCCATAACTTGGGGAGAATTGAAGTAAACTAATTATTAGGAAGGTGAGAAAGATCCCTCCTGGGGATAGAAATATTTAGGAAAGTGAAGGAATGAGCAAAATGTCAATGCTAGGATGATAGTTGTGACAGTTGTTTGAGTGACTTAAGAATCACAATGCCATCAATGGAAGAAAATGCATTTTCTGCCATCTGTTGTTGTTAGTCATCTTGTGCTTTTATGCTAAATTTGGCTTCATCTTCTCTTTATTTGACTGATAGTCATAGTATGATCTTTCCTTATGTTTATGTTTAGTATAATAAGACAAGTGGATTTGTAATGTATTTCCAGCAAAGCCAGCTTGAGTCCTTGTTCCTTTTGCTATCATAGTTTTCTGGGTAATTAGATAGTTTCTTGTAGGACTGATACAAGGCATAATGTTATCACTTTGGATTATGTCAAAACAGTTAAAAGGGAAACTAATCCAGTCAAATAACGTTGCAAATATATGATGACTGGGAACT
Organism: Anacardium occidentale; assembly: GCA_026122585.1. Lineage (NCBI taxonomy): Eukaryota > Viridiplantae > Streptophyta > Magnoliopsida > Sapindales > Anacardiaceae > Anacardium > Anacardium occidentale. The sequence goes on from JAJEJH010000220.1 coordinate 86,066, forward strand.
AACACATTTATGATCTGTAGAACAAGCATTTCTGTTCTTTAATCTGTTTACATGGTATCAATGCCTTTTTTTTTTTTTTTTTAATAAATTGTAAAATCTCATTTTGCAGGACAAATCTGATCCACCACCAGAGGGTCGCTTGCCTGATGCCACTAAAGGTTTAATAAATAGTTTACTCAATTTCAACTGGTAAAATATGACCACTATTATGATTTTCTACTCACAAATTGAATGACATTCCCAATCTGTTGTGGCAACTTCAGGTTCTGACCATCTGAGGGATATCTTTGGCCACATGGGTCTGAGCGACAAGGACATTGTGGTTCTATCTGGTGGTCACACCCTGGTTTGTTGACAAACAATGGAATAGATTCAGCTATCTCTCATGAGATTTTTTTCATTCTTTTTGAAACATGATACATAGTTTTAACATCTTAGCTTATCATAAAAATTCTTTTACAGGGAAGGTGCCACAAGGAGCGATCTGGATTCGAGGGAGCCTGGACTACCAATCCCCTCATTTTTGATAACTCCTATTTCAAGTAAGCATGCATATCAATTTTATGGTATTTTATTCAATTTAGCGCTCCACAGACCATTGTTATTATAAGCTATCAGCAAGACGTTTTTCTATGAAGTCTTAGTGGTTACCAGATAGGTAGACTAAAGAACAATGCAATTATTAATAGATGTGAATTCATTCTCTTGTTTTATCAGAGAATTGCTTAGCGGAGAGAAAGAAGAGCTTATTCAGCTACCATCAGATAAGGCTCTGCTAGAGGATCCAGTCTTTCGTCCCCTTGTTGAAAAATACGCAGCAGTATGTAACATCTAGCCACATACGTATGTACATTTACAGATTATCTTCTGAATGGTAAATGGTGCTTAAATGGAGCTTATTCTGTGACATTTTTGCATCAGGATGAAGATGCCTTCTTCGCCGATTATGCTGAAGCTCATTTGAAGCTCTCAGAGCTTGGGTGAGTGACAATAACAACTCTTAAAATTTTTTTAGGCTTAAATTCCATTCTAATTTACATTGGCTATAAATCTTTCCTCTATTAGAGTATTGACCTGTACAACCTTTTTCCTTTTCTCTTTTTGTCAGATTTGGAGATGCAGAGTGAGAGTCTTATTCTTCGTATGCATACTTAAGGAGTGTCAAAATAATCTGTTTATGTAAAAAGCTTGCAGTGTTCCAGCCATGTGTTTGCTCTTAAACCAGTGAATATGATGCAATTTACATTGCAATGACAGTCAGCTTGGTATGTGGTGTGACTTTTTGAGTCGATGCAAATGATGTAATTAGTAATGTTGTGACTGGAATAAAAATAATCTTGTATTATAAATTGTTTGTCCATGCACAAGCTTAAAATATCTTCAGTTGACTATTTATTTTCCACTGTTAATCCAATGATGTTAATTTCTTGAAATCCCGCCAATGGCGTGTAGGCGGCCCATTTTAAAATCAAAATCTCGCTGTGACAACAGTACGTAGCTTCGGGCATTTGAATTGTTCGGCCAGGAGATGACATTGCGCGATAACGGTCAGAGAAAGGCAGCAAATGACTGTTACATTCGAATTTTGCACGGTGTCATACAGTGGAATGGTTTCCGCATTTTGTATTGTTTTTGTTGAATTTTGAATTGGGAATTTGTAAGGGATATTAATTAGAATATCCAAATTTGTATTACTACAAAAAATTTATCCAAATTTTAATAGGATAAATTTTAACTTTTTTTTTTTTTTTTGCATATTCAATTATATATCAAATTGATAATTTTTAATGTAAATCACATGTAGATGACACATATACTATATGTATGGTCATACCCAAAAATAACAAAACTGTCCATATATAAACAAAGCGGTGTGTGGGAGGTGCATAGTTGCGTACTCATGCACCGTCTAGGTGAAAACACAACATTTAATTTTTTAGTAAAAAGAGTGTTTTTTAGCAACATTGGATGATTGTTGGCCACAAAAATGCCAAAAAATAGTTAGTACATCAATTTTAAACATCTTAAAGTAGAGAATTAATTGATTTTAGTGATGATTTAAGACATTTTTGAATAATAGAAATTTCAAAAAAAAATTTGTTTGTGAGTATGATTTATTGATAATTTTGGTTGAAATTTGTTATCGTACAACTGTTAGACTAGGTAAAGAAGATATTAGAACTAAATTGATGCTTGAAAAATCTGGAAAAAGGAAGTTTGATTTGTAGTGAGTACAAGTGATGCACATACTCCCTGCAAATTAGACGTGGCGAAGGTTAGCGATCAGGGTGTAGTTGTTAGCTTTCAAAAGTTTAATCAGAAGGGTTTTTGTTTGTTTTCAGAATAGTAGGCGGCATTTGGAAACACTTAAAGCAAGTGTAATAGGTGATTGTGTTTTTTCACCAATATGTATACTTTATTCGTCTATGCGTGACTACTTATAGGACTTTAGATGCGATGTCTTTGTTTGGGGAGACGTTAGAGAGATAACTAGAGGGTTTTGGACAGACAAGTTTTGGGCAATTCTTAAGGCTACATGATTCACACTCCATTGAAATTTTATTCCACTCATTCATGTTATAAAAGGTAATAGGGTCGACGATTGTAAGTGATCAATTTTAATTTCGGATCAATAGTATGGATGCTCAATTTAGCCTGTATGAGTTTACCATGATCAAAGGTTTACGATTGGCCATTGTACAGATATGCGATGCTATATTTTATCTAACGTAAGGCAATGGATCTAGTAAACCTATTTTAAGGGCATTGGATCGATTACATATGCCAATGTCCAATGCATATTTGTGGAGACTGATTGGGGTGAGGATAACCTAGACCCAGTGAAGATAAGACTCTTGTACTTTCTTCATTTTGAGCTACTAGGCACTGATCATTGAAATTATTGCTAGAAAGGTATTTTAGATTATTGATGACATGGAGAGGTTTAATGCTCACCTGTGAGGAGCATGGGTATGAGACATGACATATCAATTGATGAAAGATTCTATAAGTTGATTGGTGAGAAAGGAGATTTTTTTTTGGGTAAGATCCCCAATAGACTAAATATGCCAGTATAAGGTTCCCATTAGTGTTTCGAGTAAATGCATCATATTGGATAATATAATAGTATGAATTTTTATTTATTTATTCTTAATTTTTTTATAACACATTTATATTGCTATTTTTAGTTGTGGATATACGAGACATTAGATAGTATAAAGCAGTGGGTGGACAAGATTTCTAACTATAAAGGACTAGAGACATCTCAGAATAAGAGGACGTTAACTTTATTTTTGATGGAGATGTGGTAAGTTTGTAAGTCTTATTCAATAATCATACATTATTATTTAGGGCATTTGATAGAAATTTGGTTTAACACTAAATAGGGAAATGTTACTCAATTGTTAAAGCTATCGGATGTCGATGTGATTGAGTTGTAGTGATATACATGGGGTTGGGTATGAGCTTGTTGTCTTTGTTAAAGTCTTCCTTATTTGGAGCACCTATACCTGGTCTAATCGTGACCAACGAGCAGACAACTAAGGGTTTCAACTATTCTTAAAACCTTATTGCCAAGCCCTTTATTATTAGGGTCCTCATGTATAAGGTGACAACTACATAATGATCCACTTTTGATCACTTGAGAAAGGACAACTTGAGGGGACTTACTATTATCAATTTTGATCAATTCTTAAAGTAGTTGACGTGTATTAATAAACATGTTATGCAACATCTTGAGTTTAAAATGGTCTTTTAGGCTTTGAAATGGGTTTAGAAGAGAGATTTCTTCAGTTAGAGAATAGCCTCAATGACTTAGAGGGTATAATAGTCTTTTTAAGGGTATGCAGCTTATGAAAGGAGCACGATCGTGCATCTTTAGACAGATGCTCGTACATCCCTTTTCCATCATGCACGCCCGTGCACCTTACCATGCATGCCCATGCATGCTTGTTGTTATATAAAGTTAGATTTTCATTCGTTTGTTTTAGCTAGTTTCTTACCCATTTTCTCTCATTTCTTTCCAGTCAACCTTAACCAAATTGAGAAATAGATCAGCCAGCTTTTAGCAGCCAATCCAACAAAGATTTAGCTAGAGATAGAGAGATTAAAGCCATTAACAACTTTACGTAAGTATTTCCTGTTTTTCTGTTTATTTAGCATGTATTTCCCTGTTGTGGGTGATTAGATGAGATAAAAAGCATGTTTAGAGTTTAAGCAGTAGCATGATATGATAAGATGTTAGAAATTTAAATATTTGGAGGTAGAAATATGCTTAGATTATGCATATGTGTTGTATGTTATGCTTTATGGGTTTAAAAGCATGTTAGATTGATTTGGCAATTAGTGATGGGGAAAATATGTTTATAGCAGTATATTTTACATATATTTATGTTAGAATAAGTTTGATGGAATATTGATATAGATTTAGGTTGAGATTGGAAGTGATTCTATATGTTTCAGTCATGGTTGCCGAAATAGAGCAAGATGTACGACCGTGCACTCAACGGATGCATGTTTGTACAATCTTGTTTTAGTAGAATTACAGTCGTATACATGAGGTGTGCATGACTGGATTTGTGAGGGTCACGATTGTGTGTCGTACGAAAGTATTAGAGAAAAATAAGCCAGAATTTTCAAAAGCTAGCACAGTTGGGTTGTACAATTGGCACACGACCTGTGCACCTTCATACATGACCGTGCATCTGTTAATACATGCCCATGTACTTAGTGAACATTGGAAATTTTCCTCCCAGTTTAATATAATATCAGTGATAAGGAAACATGCTAAGTATTCTAAGTAGTATAACAGAAGAAACACTAGATTAAAAATAAGAATAAGTAGAAAGAATAAAGAGACACAGAAAATTATAGCAGAGAAACTTTCAGAATAAAGAAAGAAAACAATAAGATAAAATATTTTCTAAAATCACACTTTCCCACTCATAAGTTTAGGAAATTCAATAATAGCCTATAAACAATACGGGTAATCATGAGATTACAATAAAAAACCAGAATAGAAACAAAAATAATAATAGAAACAGTAACAAAAATAGTCTAAAAACAGAAATAGAAACAATTATGAAACATAAAATATAGTAAACTCAAAGATACAAACAAAATATAGAACACCTTAAGCAGAACTTATAAATAAGCTTAATAAGTTACAAAAAAAATTCAATAAGAATTACATAGAATCAAACTATAACAGATTTACATCTAAATAGAATGTAATCAGAAGAAAAGAAAGAATAACATATCATGCATGAATAGCATTTCATAACATGGCATGCGAAAACATTATTTTTAGAAAAAGGATCAAGTGATCCACCTAAATATGTTTTTAAAGTAGAAAGATGATCATTTAAACATCATTTAAGAGGTAGACACATGGGGGCATTTGTAAGTTTTAACACACCCGTTAGTTAAGGGAACCAACATTAGGGTCTATGACCATACTAACTATTATATATAGGCATATACTAGTGTGCACTCAGCTAGGAGTTTAGGTTTTAATGATTAGCATTCAGCTTCAGCTTCAGATTCAATTGTTACATGCGAGTTAGTCAGTTGTTATTCGTGTGCTAGTATAGGAAACTCATATGGTTATGGTGTCAAATTCTTGTATTCATCAATCTATGTAGCATGATAGGTACCTTTGAATACATAGAGTTTTCAGATACATATTTTATTCAGTATTTTCAACACTTTAGGATCCTCAGATCCTAATAGTATTTTCAAAAAACCTATTTTCAGAAAAATATTTTTAGTAAACAGGTCCAAAGGCCTATATATGATTTTTAGTATCATTAAATATGATTTTAGCATATTTCATATCATGTCATACATAGCATGAGATTAATAAAAACAAAGAAACTATAATGTGCATCAGTAAAACGATAAGAAAACTATTAAGTAAACTGATAATTGACAATACAGTCAGAACATGTAATGCCAAAAATATAAGTATGTATAAAATACCAGATACATAATATAATAATCAAGTTTACAGAATAAGTCATGACAGCACAGTAGATGAGAAACTATACAACTATGAATCAGAATACAAATAGCAAGATAAGAGAGAAGTAAATCATGAATGGTAAATAAAAAATAATAAAGATTAGCTACACGATACACATCGTAAGCAGAAACCTAAAGGAACTTAGTCAAAATCTTCAAAGAACTTAAGAGTATTCTAGATCTCAAAGATTAAATAAGAGAATAAGACACTGAATATTAGAAAGTGAATCTAGTAAGTTAAGTTGTATTATCCAAACTCTTTTTCATACTGAGTTGTACACGTATACTCATAAATGTAATTATGACAAGGTGTGAATCAGAAATCGAATAGTGAGCTAAGCTAGAAAATATATGTTTATAATACCAATAAAGAGCTAAGTTAAGTCTCTTAGATGAACAATCAATTGAGCTATAGACCAAGCTAAGTCTACCAGACTAGAAATCAAAATAGCAACAAAATAATAAAGACAGAATGAAGAAAGACTAAAGATAAGCTAAACAGAGTATAGACTAAATTAAGGAAAGTAATTATAAATAGATTAACTAAGAAAAGCAAAAGAAAGAGCTTAGAAATATCCTCAGTTAAAAATTTAGATAAAAAAGAAGTAGAGAACAAGATAAGCTACTTAGGAATTTAGTTACGTTTTTCAATTTATCAGCTAGCCAAGTGATAGATCAGAGTAGAGTTTAGAAATGCCCTTAGATAAGAAATAAAATGAGCAAGAGAGTTTAAACTTAGAGTTTCAATGATAAGCTAATCTAGATTAGAAGAAGCTATTAGACTATCAAGAACTGGATTACGTTCTCCAGTTAGCAGTTAGCCATTTAGTTAGTGTTTAGAGCCTACCCGATAGTAGAGATAGGAGATGTTTCTGAGTGATTTGTCACTCATCCCCTTAAATTTCTTTTTTTACAGGTTGGCATCTTGGGCAACTGAGTTGGAGCACAAGATAGCTAAGGAGTGGGATACAACTTGAGCAGGTTCCTACTGTAACTTTTCGTTTAATATATGTATGTGTATATGTATTTAGTTTAAGTAGATAACATGTTGGCTCGCATGCTTATATTGCTTATGCATATAGATGTATAATGTCATATATATTTCAATATTTATTAAATGTAATAAGAAAATTATGAATTTTTTTTAAGATACTGTCTAGTGGGTTTTAGTATTTCACTATATTTCATTTATAACATTCGCATAATGTATAGTTTTCAGATAAATGGTTGTGTAGGATTCTTGTTGTATATATTGATAAAGTGTCATTATCAATACAGTAAAATAAAGTAACGTAAAATAATGATAACAAATAATAATAACAATATATAATATAATATGTATGGTAACATACAACAAGGGTGCATACATGTCATTACTCTTGATTCTCATATAGGTTGTATCGAGAAATTTATAACATTCGCACAATTTATAGTTTTTAGATAAATAGTAGTGTAGGATTTTTGTTGTATATATTGATAAAGTGTCATTATCAGTACTAGTAAAATAATGATAACAAATGATAATAATAGTATATAATATAATATGTATGGTAACATACAATAGGGGTTTGTACATGTTATTACTCTTGATTCTCATATAGATTGTATCAAGACTCATATAAGGTGTATTGTGACTCATGTAAATTGTTTTAAGACGTTTTTTGAAGTAAAACATTGATGGATTCACGATGTTTTCAGATTATTTACATTTAATAAAAAAAATAACACATAGTTCTGTTTACAAGGTTTACATCATGTGGGTAGCCCATGTTTCCCTAAGGACAGTGGACATCCCTCCAGTCATAGTAGTCACCCCTAATGGTTTAGTCTACTTTTACTGGCGAAGTAAGTTATTAAACTAATGAAATTGTTTACATATATTTGTTTATATAATTAATTAATTGTGTATTATAATATAAGGTATCTAGGTTGAGCAAAGGCCCCCTGATATATGTTATTTGTGCATGTGGAAATGTCATTAGGGAGCTCGAATGAGCAAGTACACAAATGTCTCATTTGTGTAGAATTTATGTTTAATACATCTATATTCCTTATGTGTGTGTACTGTTTATACATTAGGAGGTTGACAACATAAGGTGACCATTTTGAAGGCACTTTTAGAGACACTTTCTTTAAAGGCTTTAGCCATGCCTTGCCTAGTTGTTTATACCTCGGATGATATTCAGAGGGATGACCATGCATGGGACAACTTGTAGATCATTGTGTCCTAAGGGGATATTGCATTATCATCCATTCAGGAGAGTTTGGTAGACCTTAATTCTCAGTTGGATATCTCTATTGTTCCTCCTATTTAGAGCACGATATGTATTATTTATGTCATTTACTATTTATATCGATGCATCTAATAAATTATATTTTTATTATAAGTGAAAATAACTAAACATGGTCGAGTCATGGAGAAGGGCCTTTTAATTATTTGTAAGATATCAAGACGTAAATTTCGTAGCATAGTACTCATTGCTGACTCCCATAGATACATGGGAGGTGTTTTCCATAAGCTTAAAAGCAAATGACCCTTTTAAGAAGACTATGTTGAATCAACTGAGTGGTTGGGAAGCAACCTAAGTACAACTTGTCATTGTTTTTTTACTTGTTTTTATTGTTTACAAATAACTAAATTGATGTTCAAACTTAAATCTTTTCAGTATATAGAGGCATTTTTCATACACCTACATCAACATTAGGCATTTGAGTGATATCTATCACTAGAACTAGACGATTGTCCATTTCCACTGGGTTGCTTATCTCCTTGCTATGTTTAAGGAGTTCAAGAAAGATCTTCACAATTTATATGGCCAAAGATGTATACTTTAATGATTAAGGGATGAATACAACACAACTTATATTTTAGGCCTTGGAGCAAAGTGGATAAGGTATCGTTTATTGTCATTGCTGGCATAACAAAAATTATTATTTGTGTTAGTCTTTAACCTAATAAATGTGTATGCGGGTGTTCATCCCCATCAATTTTAACAATACACATTAAGTCTAAGGTGTTGTGGATTTAATACAGTGGTAAATCATAGTCTATAACTCATTAGAGAGCTACATTTCTAGTGTAACATACTTTGACCTTAAAATATGAATGTATATGACATTCATCCCTTACATGTTATTCAAGATGTGATACTAGCTCAATTTTGGTTAGAGTGCGAGGCAGGATCCCTTGGCATTAGTGAGAAGGGTTAACATCCCCTAGCAAACACTAAGGTTTGACTATTGTGGTATATACATGTTACGTTACATACAGTGTTAGACATCGCATTATGACATGGACTTCGAGAAGCATTAAACAAATAGACTCCAGAGGTATTTGGCCACAAAATTGTATTAGGGCTACATAGATTAGCTTTTGGATTATTTAGTTATCATATTTGTACAACATTATTATTCATTTCCTTGGTTGTATATTAGTATACATATGTTATTACATTCTTATATTCCAATCTTTCTATTCTATCATTTATTGCTATTAAAAGGTACAAATTATTTATAATTAAAGCAAGATAACCAACTTACTAATAAATTCCAAAACCAATTCAACTAACCATATTAACTTACATAACTTTATATAAAACATCAAATACATATATACATATATACAACAATAAATACATTTATCTGTTAACAACCATTACATGCCTATAGGGGACCTGTGATAGCTAAAATTTCCAACATGTATATTCTCTTGATTGGATGTCCAAAATTATAATTTGTTGCCTACTTTTGATGACCTCAAAACAATTATTGTTGATAGGATGTATACCCAAGTTTGATGACTTTTAAACATGGTTTGTGAGCTTTTATTCAGTATAAGGGGTAATAGGGCTACTATAAAAAGTTGCAAAATGAAATGAATGTTAGAACAATAAACTTTATCGAAAACAAATGTAACGTAGAAATGTGGAAACTATGAATAACAAGCATGCATGATTTCTTTTCTTATGAAACCACCATTGAAGCATGGCTCTAATGAACTTAATAATCATGGTGATGGAGGAGAACTCGTGCATGTCGTATGAGAACATTAGAGGACTCAACAATATTTGTTATTGTTATATTGCATCGTCTCATTGAGATATATGCTGCAAACTATCTTTTATACCCAATGTTGAATAAATAATATACAGTTTCAAGTTGAAGGTTTTACATGATTGTTATTGTTGTTTCAAAGTTCTATACTGTCTATGCCTTGGATGCCTTCCAATACAGTGCTACAATCCTTGATTGACCCTTGAACTTGGTCTTGATGTTGTTATATAGTTATTCAAGAACACTTTAATAACTACAGATATGATACTTGTCGATCCAAGATTATGACCAATTTTGGAACTTTTTTAATGCAATCTTTCAACTTTAACAAAAACTAACTTCATAAAGCATGGTCCTCTTATCCACTAATGTCAAAAGCTACAAGATATCTCTGATTATTCTTATCTTTCACTAAAGTTATAAACAATATTCCTAAATGTCGTCCTTTTAAGTATACATCATCAATATAATAATTAGGTTGAACAATACATTGAAAAACATTGATACTCTATCTTAGGGCCATGAAAAAGTATGTGAACTTGTTGTGTTATTTTATCTCAACATGTGTGACTGAGCCTAGATTATAAAGAATAAGATTGTAACAATAATCTAGAAGTACCATGAATGATTTTTTTAGTGAGCCAATTAAAGGGCCCAATTTTTAGCTTATTATGTTTGTGGTTACGAGATATCGATTTTATACCTTTGTACCATATCATCAATGATTTGTTTGGGATGGTATATAACATCAACCATAACAAACCTAGACCTCATAATTTGACCTAGAATACGAGCCACGAGTTTACCAATGATGGGGTATCAATTAATCCTTTAAACAAATATAAGTGGAAAAGTAACGATTAAGGATAAAAAACTTAAATAGCTTCATCTTGACTAAAAACATCAATCACACTAAATTTATTGTCAAATATGTCTTTCAATTTGAATATATCTTTCACTAGTTGATATAGACGACTGCTAAAGTAATAAAGGTAGCTAGTGAAATGATTAACATGGAACATTGTGCCCTTTTATCTTCTGGAAACCACCCATACAATCTGGTTCCACATGAGATTTTTGTCTAAGTTATCTGGTGGAATTCCCCTATTGGCATCATTGTCATCATCATCAATAATCTTATCCTCATAAACATAATTATCATTACCATCATCATCACCATAATTAAAAAATTACTTTGGATAATATTACGTTGGGGAAATTAATGATAACTCATTGGTTTTGTCAGTACTCCCTACTACCTCTTTATCTTTAACATTATATGAACAACTCACTTTAAAGTTGTGTTGTGTACATTCTTGTTAAAGGAAAAACATGATCATTAATGTTTTCCCATGGAAAATCAAACTAATGTGTGCATTTTATCAAAACAAGAATTCATTCCCTCAATTTGACTAACAGTGCAATTATACATGTCACATGTTGAACACATGTTATGTCTTTTGTATTAAAGATTGGTTGGTTCCTTAATTTGACTAATAGTCCAATCTTATTTGATCTTCGGTCAATCCAAAAAGTTCACTCAACATTTAGAGAAATCCTTCAAATGTCATGCTCTTTAGAATTTGAAGCAACTCCTCTTACCTTCCAACATATTATTATTATTATATGAAATAGAGTATGAGTTTTATTCAAGATACTATATAGTAAATTTTAGCTTACCACTACATATTTCTTTTAAGCTTCTGCATACAGTGTTGTTAGATAAGCAGTCAAAGTGGAACCTACTGCTATATATTAGAAAATAGTTTTGGTTATGGAAAAAAAAACCGAGTCTATAGTAATATATAACAACGGGCCTCACAAGAAGGACGACCTTTAATCCTTATAATTTTAGATGAGACTTAGGATGGACTAGATGAGGTCATTTGTGGTAATACTGGATTTATAAAAAGAAGTGTTATGTTGTTACAAATGTGGTTTTAAAAGAAGCTAGCTTTCATAAAGCCTCTTATGTATATGGTCTATGCTAGTTTGAAGTACTTTTGTGCATGATTAATGTTACTTGTAATGACCCAAGGGGTAGAACTATCATTTTAGAGAGTTCAGGAGGGGTAGAAGAGTCATTTATAAGTCCTTTGGGGTTTAGTTGTAGTTTCTGCGCAAGGGTGAGTGGAAATGGCTATTTTTTGCCGCGCACACGACCGTGTGCCTTGGACACACGACCGTGTGTCTTGCCTCAGCCAGATTTATATGTTTTAATTTTTCTGTTGCGTGCAGATTCCATCTTTCCAGCTTATTTCCCTTATTTTTCTTCTTCTTCCTCGGCTCCAGTGAACCCTAGAGTTTCAGAGAGAGATCCCCCAGCAGCTCAGCTTCAGATTAGAGATCCAGAATCTTTCAGAGAGAGAGATACAGCTTCCATGGCGTGAGGTAAATGTTTTCCTTATCTTTTTCGCTTGTTCAGAGCCTGTTTGGCTGATTCCAGTGTATGTGAACTTTATGTGTGCTTGTTTGAGATATTTCTAGCATGCTTGAGCTTGATATGATGCATGATTGGATGATTGAGTGGCTTTCCATGTTTATATGCGTATATGTTTATACACATGAGATATATGCTTTATTGATGATGATTGGCGTGTTGAGATGATAATATGATGATTATGGGCATGTTAGTAGCAGTTGAATGTGTGTATGTTTGATGATTTGGAGTGTAGATGAGTTGGTGTGGGAATTTCTGGATTTTCAGATGCTATCTGCAGAAATTGAGTCGAGCACACGATCGTGCACCCTTGATGCACACCCGTGTGACCTCAATTCTGCATAGGGCACGGTCGTGTAGGCTGGCTGTATGCGTGTAGAAACCCAGACACACGCCCGTGTGCCCGAGTACACACGCCCGTGTGCTTTCCCCAATTCCACACGCCCGTGTATGCGAGACACAGGAAGAAGAAGAAGGCAGCCACACGCCCGTGTAGTGTGATACACGCCCGTGTGCCCTTTGTTGCACGCCCGTGTGTTGCACCACACGCTCGTGTGTCCAGCCAAAATTTTCATGAAAATATTCCAGAACCTTGCATGCCCAGTAGCACGAGGAGCACACGGTCCTGTGTGCCTTGACACACGCCCGTGCGTCCCAGAACACACGCCCGTGCACTTCAGAAATCAGCAGTGAATGAATTTAAAAGAGTATTAAGCCACTCTAAGCCATTTCTAAGCACACAAAACTCAGTAATAAGCTATTA